>JAXCGZ010013248.1:22500-30000 GCA_037179515.1 Halocaridina rubra | reverse complement strand
TGTCTTATCATTGATATTGCGTTTATTTGTTTTCTTTCTCACATTTATTAAACAATGTCATTTAATTTTATTACATAATACAAGTGCAGTAAAGATTATTTCATTGTTTATTTTCGTCTTTATAATAAGTTATGGATCAATCCTAGAATAGGCACCTGGTGAAAATTTTAGATGCTGAATCCAGGATTGAGGCAAAAGGCAAGTTAACCTAAGTTAGGCTAACCTATATTTTGCTTCGATCTCAGATTAAGCACCTAAAATAACACCGGGTGCTTATTTTGGGACTGATCCCAAATAGTTTACTCTTTGTAGGTTTTACACTAGTAAAAGATATTTGATTATTTAAGATAATCCAGTTAGAAGTTTTGCTAGGCTGACCGAATATCTCCGGTGTCCTGATTTCTTAATAGATCTCATTTCTTAAGGGGGGTTTACACAGTCAAACGGTTCGTCGAACGCGGTTCGACAGACAAGTGTTTGGAGTGATGTTCGAAAGTGTGAACGGGGTATTTGGTTGTCGAACACGTTCCGTGTTCGACAACCAAATACCCCGTTCACACGTTCGAACATCACTTCAAACACTTGTCTGTTGAACTTCGTTCGACGAACCGTTTGACCGTATAAACCCCCCTTCAGAATCATTCTCAGAACAGGCAGCTTATGTGATTTTTTTTTTAGTTGCTTAATTTGGAATTGAGGGAAAAATGCAAGTGCTTAATGTTAGACTAGGTTAGGTCAGGTCAACCTAACCCGAGCAATAAATTTTCTATTCAAGAGGATTTTTATTATTTATCGCCTTGCAATGTGCCTAATGTGGGATTGTGTTGAACATAGGTGCTTCCTCTAGGAATGAGGTACATCAAATGTCTCTTCTGGAAATGATTCCTGTATTTTCTGCAGTGATACTGGCCATATTTGGCCAGCAAAGACATGGGCAATAAAGAAGACACAAGAGAAAAAACTGGATGTGGCAGAGATGAGGATGTTGAGATGGATGTGTGGGGTGACAAGAAGCGATAAGATTAGAAACGAAGTAATTAGAGGTACCTCAAAAGTTAGAGAAATATCAGATAAGATACAAGAAAGTAGACTAAGATGGTATGGTCATGTCGTTAGGAGGGATGAACAGTATGTTGGGAGGAGGGTGATGGAAATGGATATACAGGGTAGGAGAAGGAGAGGGAGACCAAAGCGTAGGTGGATGGATTGCATCAGTGACGACCTGAGGTCTAAAGGTTTGTTGGGTGATGAGGTATGGGACAGAAACAAATGGAGAAAACTGGCCAGAAACATTGACCCCACATAAAAGTGGGAAAAGATGTAGACGAAGAAGAAGAAGAAGATTTTCTGCAGTGATACCGTGACCTTTGATACTTACAGAGAGTGGCACTTTCTACCATGTATCACCGTCACAAAAAAGATTAATAAATTAATGGTATTTTTTTGAGCGTTAGTGAATAATTTGGTCTTGGTCTTTTTCCATATTCCTTTCATGTAATATTTATTCACCTTTTTTTATTCTTCGCTCTTTTTTTATTTCTGTTGTCCATTTTCTGTGTGAATAAATAAAAAAAAAAAGTCTCGAAGATATGAAAGGTTATTTTTAATTCCGTTTGAGATTTCTAGTGTCTTTTTCCCCTATTTAATTCATTTATTTTTAGTGGAAAAACATATATTCACACATGCACACACAGGATAATACCCGCAATGAGATAGCTGAGTCAAAGCATACATACAATCACTAGAAACACAGTGTACCCACATCTCACCCATCTTAGCTTCATGAGAATAAAATGACATCAGAATTCCCCCCTGTACACCTTTTGGGTCAATCACAGGGAAAATATCCAAAAAAAAAAAAAATAAATCATCTCCTTAGTGCCCGATAGCCTTAGCTTGTTTATAGCCACTACTTCATCTACAACTATTCCCACTCCCACCCGTCCCAGTTTACAACACTGTTATAGGACCTTATTAAGATTGTTTTAAATTTATATCACAGTTTGCGGCATAATTCTGTGACGGTATGATACACCCCAAGGAAATTAGAGCAGAAAATCTATTTTCGTGAATTCTCTCTAGTCTGTGGTACATGTGATTTTAGCCTCAAGTCAAGCTGAAACTTAAAAACGAGGAGGAGGAGGAGGAGGAGGAGGAGGAGGAGGAGGAGGAGGAGGAGGAGGAGGAGGAGGAGGAGGAGGAGGAGGAGGAGGAGGAGGAGGAGGAGGAGGAGGAGGAGGAGGAGGAGGAGGAGGAGGAGGAGGAGGAGGAGGAGGAGGAGGAGGAGGAGGAGGAGGAGGTAGTCCCACCACCATCGTCGTTTAATAATAAACAATCTTAACATCAATAATCCGAAACATTCTCCCCTTTTTTTTTTCTTTTTTTTTTCCTTCTCCCTTCCCAAAGGTTACTTTTGAAATATTGATAATAACAAAACCTCATTTTATTGATGAAGGCTTAATGCGATTTTCTCAACTTCGGTTTTGAAGTTTATCAAGTTTATCAAGTCTTTTTTTTTGGGGGGGGGAGGGAGAAAGAGGGAGAGGGAGGGAAGGGAGAGGGATGGAGGAGAGGGTTAAAGAAAAGTTTTCAAGGCTTAGCTTTCAGGAAATAAGTCATAAATGTTTTTCTTCCTACATTTCCTACTTCAGTGTGTGTGTGTGTGTTTGTGTATGTATATGGGTGTTTGTGCATGTGCGTTTCTGTGTGTGTATGTATGTATGTGGGTGTTTGAGTATGTGCGTTTCTGTGTGTGTGTTTTTATACCTTAACCAATATTTCTTATTCTAATGACATTAAGGGATATGATTACGTTTGTACTTAGTCCCTCAACAATTCGTAGAGCATCTCCCTGTCAGAGGCACATAGGGCTAATAAGTGAAACAATATTAGGCAATGTTAAGTCAGCATGTGTGTGTGTGCGCGCGCGCGTGAACCTAATGTCCGTGATTTTTATTACCCTAACCCATTTTTATTTTTTTTACATTTTAATGACATTAAGGGATATTTTTAGGTCCTGAGTTAGTCTCTCCAGAATGATTCGTAGATCATCCCTATGCCGGAATCACACAAGATTTAAAAGGGAGCTAATGATTTTTTACTATCAATTCAGCTGACTGATTGAGTACACCATTAAATACCTCGGGCTAAGGATAACATACCAAGTTCGATTCCCCTAGATGGTTCGTATATTACCTTTTCTCCAGATCCACGCGGGTAACAGGCAAAAAGAGCATAGTGGTGATACCCCTCATTATTTTCTAGACTCTGTCAACTCCTGATGGTTAAGGACCAGACCATAGATGTTTGGGGTCAGTGATGAAGCACAATTAGGTAATCACACACACACACACACACACACACACACACACACACACACACACACACACACACACACACACATATATATATATATATATATATATATATATATATATATATATATGTGTGTGTGTGTGTGTGTGTGTGTGTGTGTGTGTGTGTGTGTGTGTGTGTGTGAGATTACCTAATTGTGATTACCTAATTGTGTTTACGGGAAAGAGCTCAAAGCTCGTATCTTCCCGTCTCCTGATCGGTTCCATTTTTAGACTTAGTGATACTTATCATACCTGTCCTTAAAACTATGGATTGAGATAGCATTAACTACCTCCTCGCTTAGCCAATTCCAATTATCAACTACTCTTACACTGAAAAAGTATTTCCTTACATCCTGCAAACAAGTTTTCTTACGAAGCTTCAAACTATGACCTCTAGTTCTAGAGCCAGCCATATCGAAATATCGATCCCTATCCACTCTATCATACCCATGAAGGAATTTAAAGACTGTCACCATATCCCCCCTTACTCTTCTAGCTTCGAGTGATGGCAAGTCTAATTCCCTCAGCCTCTCATCATAACCGAGATTGCGTATTTCTGGCACCAGTTTCGTGGCATGTCTTTGAACTTTTTCAAGCTTAGCTATGTGCTTTTTCAAGTGCGGATTCCAAAAGGGGGCTGCATATTCGAGTTTTGGCCTCACATAGGTTACATAAATATTTCTGAACATTTCCTTGTCCATGTGCCTGAAGGTTACCCTTACATTTGATAAGAATGCATATGCTGCCCTTACTACGCCATTTATATGTATTTTTGGAGACAAATCTGCCAGTATGTTTACTCCTAGATCTCTCTCATTTTCTGTCTCTTGAAGTTGTACTCCAGCCACCGAGTAGTCAAGCTTGGGCCTTCTTGCACTTGTACCCATTCTCATTACCTTACATTTTGAGGTATTGAATTTCATTAGCCACTTTTCTGACCACTCATGCAGATTATTTAGATCCTCCTGAAGTTCTCTACCATTGTTCTCGTTTTTTACTTTCTTCACAATCTTTGCATCATCTGCAAACATATTCATGAATGAATTTCCAGACTCTGGTAGGTCATTTACATATACAAGGAACAAAAGTGGCCCTAAAACTGAACCCTGTGGAACTCCACTACTAACTCTTCTCCATTCAGACACTGAGTGTCTTACTCTAACCCTCTGTTCCCTTCCTTCTAAGTAAGTTTTTATCCATTCCAAGACATTTCCACCTATTCTAGCCATTGATTGCAGCTTCCTAATAAGTCTCCCATGTGGAACAGTGTCAAACGCTTTCTGGAAGTCTAGGAATATGCAATCTGCCCAGCCCTCTCTTTCCTGTAAGATTTGGCTTACCTCATCATAAAATTCTAATAAGTTTGTTACTGTTGATCTTCCTTCTCTGAAGCCATGTTGCCTCACTGACAAAAAGTTGAAGGATTCCAAGTGAAGAGAGATATGTTTCCTTAGTAGTTTCTCCATAACTTTGCAAACTATGCTGGTCAAGGAAACTGGTCTATAGTTCAGAGCCGTATCCCTCCTTCCCTTTTTGAAGATAGGTATCACATTTGCTTGTTTCCAGCATCTTGGAATCTCTCCCGACTCCAGTGACTCCTTAAATATGATACTTAGTGCCACTGATATTGTTTGCGCATTTTTTAAGCACATGAGGGGATATGTCATCAGGACCTGTAGCTTTATGAACATCTAAATCCATCAGCGCTTTGCATACCTCTGTGGCTGTAAGGTTGATGTTCTCTAATACCGGCCCTTGAGCTTCTATCACTGCAATCTGAGGGGGTGGGGTATTTTCTACTGTAAATACTGACTGAAACTCCTTGTTCAATTCTTTGCAGATCTCTTCGTCCGTCTCAGTGATGCTTCCATCCGCTCTCTTTAGCCTTAAAACCTGTTCTTTTACCTTCAGTTTTCCTCTGATAAAGCTGTGGAAAAGCTTGGGATTTTCTTTAGTGTGTGTGTGTGTGTGTGTGTGTGTGTGTGTGTGTGTGTGTATTATCTATGAAAAACATTTTGCATTACACAAAAATGCATTGCAAATCCTAATCTATTTTAACATGTTATATCCATTTAACACTTTATTTATTACGTGAAATTCGACTTACGTTGTATTGCAGACAAAGTAGTAAAAGCTTTTAATAATAACATTTTGAATGAGTGATATATTGTGTAGAAAAATATATTACTGAGAAATATATTTTTTTGGGAAATATATTACTGGGTAATATATAATTGCCACGTAGAACGGGAAGACCTTAATTTCTAAATATCAATTAATTACTTGATTAAATAAATTGATGATCTTGATTAGCTTGCTTTGTGTTAGGGGCCGTCAATTTGCTCTCGCTGTTATTTCTGATTGGTTAAAGGTCCAGCCAGTACTGTCGTTTCATTATTATTATTATTATTATTAGTAGTAGTAGTAGTAGTAGTAGTAGTAGCTGTAGCAGTATTAGTAGTAGTATGTATGTATGTATGTATTATTATTATTATTATTATTATTATTATTATTATTATTATTATTATTATTATTATTATTATTATTATTATTATTTTTATTATTATTATTATTATTATTATTGTTATTTTTATTATTATTATTATTATTATTCTTAGTAGTTGTAGCAGTAGTAGTAGTAGTAAATATGTATTATTATTGTTATTATTATTATTATTATTGTTATTATTATTGTTGTAGTTGTTGTTGTTGTTGTTATTATTTTTATTATTATTATTATTATTATTATTATTATTATTATTATTATTATTATCATTATTATTATTATTATTATAACACCATGCTTAATATATCCACATCTCTTACTTTTCTCAACAACAATGAAGAAATACTAAAGTATTTTTCATGAAATGAAAAACAAAATGCATGACCTCGATAAAAAGATACCGAATAAAAACTAAACCAGAAAGACTGTTTTATTGTAAATCTTATCTCCCAAGCGCGCTGAACCTAAATTGAAGACTTTGAAATGGACACAATAAAAGTCAAGTATCGAAACGCTCCGATTTAGATGGATTTGACAAGACAACCTTTGCCCTCCGATCTGAACAGTTTATCTATCTATCTATCTATTTATATTTTCTTTCTATATCTATCTATCATTCTATCTATCTTTATCTATCTATCTGTCTGTCTGTCGTTTCATGTATCTATATCTATCTACCTCTATATCTGTATGTCTGTGTATCGGTTTACATACGAAAGCTCATATTTCTCTTGTAAAAAGGGTGGCTGAGTTGATGCGTACCCATTCACCAAAATACCCACTCGCCCTACTTTTGTTTCACTTTTTACTAACGGGTCCTAGATCATCTCGCAAGCATGCCATTAATATCCTCCCTCCATTCATCAAAAGGCCCACTCACTCTTGCCTTTTAATTTTCTTTCACACAATGCTAACACACCCATCTTTACTTTCACAGTCATGTTATCTGTCTCTTCCCTATCTTAGCCAGCCCTAAATCTTCACCAGGCGACCCACTATTCCTCTCCCTTTTCAACTTTGTTTCACCCAATGCTAACGTATCTATCCCCCTTTTCGCAAATATTGCTACTAATTGTCTCCCATTTACTTACATTCGTTCACAAATTACACATATTCAGAGACCCACATTACAAGGTTTCTAGTTGGAGTTCTCGTAACAGAACACCGTCGTGTGTCATGACTCTGTGTGGGAGGATATGACGAGGGGATTTCCAGTTTCCTCGCTTCACCCCATATAGATGACTTTTCTGCCTCGTAGGGGAAGTCGGAGGAGGGACTCTTGTCCCCTGCTTTAGGAGAAGGAGAGAAGGAATGTAGAGTAAGAGGAAAAGAACGAGCTATGGGAGGTAGAGTGTTCAAATCCTAATTTGAAACACAAATTAAAGCAATTTATCTTTTAGTCAGATATGAATTTGTAAATTATGTCTGCGTTTGTTATAGGTTTGTGTCACTATTAGGGGGGAGACGTGGCAACCCTTTATCCCCAAGGAGCTGAAAGGAGTAGTTGAGGTGTGTGTGGATCGTGGTGAATGCGCGTTTCTTGGCTCGGCCATCCCCTTACAGGGGGCAATGAGGCATGTATATATATGATTAATTCCAATGGGCATGCATATGGACGCTGATGGATTGGAATTCGGG
>JAXCGZ010013248.1:0-17500 GCA_037179515.1 Halocaridina rubra | reverse complement strand
CTAACCTCAGACCGTGACGGGGCGCGAACCCTCGACCTGACGCCTTAGAGTCGGAGACGCTACCGACTGAGCCACGGCGACTGCGTTTATGCGACTGTGTATATACCTGTTTATTCTGTACTAGGTTAGGGGTAGTCACCGTGGCAAAGGGATAGCGTCCGCGACTCAGAGGCGGCAGGGAGAGTTCACGCCCCGCCACGGTCTGAGATTAGCAAGGCCATGCGCTCAGGGTAACGATGACATCTGCCTAAACAAGTCCTTCGCAAGAAGGCAACCGTCCTAGCCCTTGGTTGAAAAGGGAGTCCGTGACGTAAAACCGGCCTCTGTTCGATTCTAGGTCAGGTAGTCGCTTTCATTATTTTGCAGTAAATAATAACACTTGCTTGTGAATTTCATCTGACATTAATTCTTGCTTTGGAAATGTTTACATGTTCCTTGTGTGTAATGAATTCTTGTTTCCAAGCGTGTTTATTTTTTCATTTCTAGTTTTTTTTTTGTATAATATTTAACAGTTACAAATGTCACCTTACAATAATTCTGGTTTTGGATATATTTGCATACTAGAATTTGTTTGTGTCGGCAACAAACAGAATTAGCCCTATAATATTTTATATCAAAAATGTATCTCCTTGCTTCAAGTAATGAGAGTAACCAGCTCTTGCAGTGTTTATATATACCTTACTTATGGAATTATGTTCATAATAGAATAGGTTTTTTGTGTCACACAAAAATTATCCTATAATGTGCTCTTATAGCCAAGACTTTTCTCCTTGCTTCAATTAATAGGAGTAACCAGCTCTTTTAGTGTTTATCTTTAACCTTGTGTCTTATATATATATATATATATATATATATATATATATATACATATATATATATATATATATATATATATATATATATATATATATATATATATAATTTTTTTTTTAATATCATACCAGAATAGAGTTGTTACGTCACAGACGAAAATTATTCATAAAGTGTTCTTATTTCAAACATTCCTCTCACTACTTCAAGAAATGGGAGTAACTAGCTCTTTCAGTCTATATCTTTAACCTATATTTGAACCTTCATAAGGATGTTAGCATCCCTCTGTGATTTCATATTTATGGCCATATTCCTGTTCTGGTTTCAACTATCTCAGAGGTTTCCTTTGCTCGTTCACTGAGCCTGAAGCATAAACGACAGTATCAGTTGCCAGCATATCTCCTTATCCTTGCTTCTAGTAGCGGTAGATCCAGTTCCATGACATTCATTTATGATCACATTGTGAGGAGACCGTGGTAACTCAGTCCACGGAGACCGTGGTAACTCAGTAGTGGACTGCGCGAGGCGAGAAGATATATTTCGAAATAAAAGCTAGATTGATTATCCTAACTACCGTGGAAGATTCGCAGAATGTTAAACAAAAGATAATAATCTATTTTATCCTTTTACAAGATTTTTAGTAAACAATTAATAACCGTAGAGTTTTTGGGGAGACTTTATGGAAACTACGTGGAAATTTGTAAATGATTTGTGGCAGTCTTGTGGGGAGAAAAATTACATTAACTTACGGAACGGAAGTAAATCATATTTTGATTATTCTTTGCTGTAACCAGAATTTCATTCTTAGAACACTAAAAGTACTCATTTAAGTTTGGACAATACTTTGTAAACAGTTTCATGAAAGGTACACACATATTCACACTGACACTGATGAGTGTGTGTGTGTGTGTGTGTGTGTGTGTGTGTGTGTGTGTGTGTGTGTGTGTGTGTGTGTGTGTGTGTGTGTGTGTGTGTATTTTTAAATTTGGATGGTGGTAGAAATTCCAGCGACTGGAGGAATATACTTGTCTTATTATCCCTTCACATCTGACAAGTTACAATACCCTCCATCTCTGTTTCTCTTTATATTTTCTTCATGCCCAGGCCCGATGAGGGTAGATTCATTTTATTCTATTTTATTTTTTGGCCTGTCATGGTGTCACAATCATGAAAAATAAAAATTCATTAAGCGCCCATATGGAAAATCCTATATGACGATTCGTTTTTACGTCACGGACTCCCTTTTCTAGTAAGGGTTAGGGCGATTCTCCCTTTTGAAGGACTTTGCTTTGGTAGAGTGCGACCGTTACTCTTGAGTGAATGTCCTTCATAAGTTTAGATCGTGGCTAGTCTCACACAGACGACCTGGCGAATCAGAGTTCGTCAAACTATCACCCGGTCACGGCGGCCACTAAGGGAAATATGTAGTGATGGGGAAAAAAATCTTTCTCCCCATACCTAACCTTGCCCACGAGTAAAGGTGACAGTGTTGTTTTCCATCATTTTTTAGCCCCAGGCAGATCTGTCAACATAAAAGAGAATTCTAGATATGTCGGTAGTTATAAAAATACGTCTTTTTCTTGCTCAGTCTTGAAAATAATTAGATATGTTTGATTTTAAATTCTTCAGTGACGTCAAAAACTGCTAATTTTGAATTAGTTATTCTGGGTATATTCGGAGTATGTATTCATGACACAAAAGAAAATTTATCAAATTTTAAGTTCTTTGTATTGGCAAAAACAAAACAAGAGAGAGAGAGAGAGAGAGAGAGAGAGAGAGAGAGAGAGAGAGAGAGAGAGAGAGAGAGAGAGAGAGAGAGAGAGAGAATTTTTTTTTTTATATATATGTTCCAGCATGTATTAATTAAAGAAAACAATTAAAGTTTTGATCAAATTCTATTAACTTCTTTTGTATTGGTAAAATAAAAGTGTGTGTGTGTGTGTGAGAGAGAGAGAGAGAGAGAGAGAGAGAGAGAGAGAGAGAGAGAGAGAGAGAGAGAGAGAGAGAATAAACTTTTGAATTCTGGCTTTGCCCTGATTAAACTGTAATTATTCTTCCATGCGAGACCCGGGGGCGACCTGACAAAAACACTGTTGCAATATTTCAAAATGACTTTTGGCACCTATCACCCCCTCTCTCTCCACACACACACACACACACACACACACACACACACACACACACACACACACACACACACACACACACACACACACACACACACATATTCATACTTCATCCCATATCACCCCCATTCTCTCATGCATTCCCCAACTTAACCCAAACGTTCATTCATTCTTCTGTCTCATCCCCATTCACTCATGTATTCCCACCTTACCCAACTTTCTCATTCTTGTCCATTTCTTTCCTCACTCATGCTTCCCTATGTCATTCTTCGCTCATTCTTCCCCATCTCCTTCTTCACTCATGCCTCCCTACGTCATTCTTCGCTCATGCTTCTCCATCTCCCTTCTCACCCATTCTTCACCATCTCGCTATATGTTCATTCTTCCCCCATCTCCCAGTCCAGTCTCAAGCATTCTCTATCTCCCTCCTACATACACTCATTCTTTCCTTATCTCCCTCCACACTCATATGCTTTCCCAATCTCCCTCCACACACACAGTCCTATTTCCCCCATCTCCTTATCACCCTCTCGTGCCTCCCTTCACTCTCCACACACTCATTCTTTTCCATCTCCCATCATCCTCTGATTTTGTCCCCATTCCATCTTCCCACTCTCATGGTTTTCCATCTTCCTACACTCTCACCCCTCCTTTGTCACCATCCACCTTTCATCCTCTCCATCTGTACCACCTCCACTCATACTTCCCCCATCTCATTCCCCCATCTGTACCACCTCCACTCATACTTCCCCCATCTCGTCCCCACTCTCTCATTCCCCCATCTGTACCACCTCCACTCATACTTCCCCCGTCTCATCCCCACTCTCTCTTCCTCCCCATCTGTACCACTCCACTCATACTTCCCCCATCTCATCTCCACTCTCTCTTCCCCCATCCCAGCTCTCGCTCCCATGCATCATCCCATCCCTTCCCTCCTACGATGGCTGGACTCAGTAAATCTGTTTTTTTCTGTTGTTTCCCCAATACATAATGTCCATCATACAGAGGTTTTTGCGTATGTATGTATTTATGTATGTATGTATGTATGTACGAGTATGTTTTCATGTGTGTAAGTATGTGGGGTTTGAGTATGTATGTATGTATGAATGTACGAGTATGTATGTATATGTGTGTAAGTATGTATGTATGTATCTATATGTGTGTACGTGTGTGTGCGTCAATGCGTGCGTGTGCGTGTGTGTAGATGTATAGGTGGATTTGTGAATGTGCAGGTGTGTATGTATTTTTGTGTATCAAAAGTTTTTCCCAATAGCCACTTGGAAGTGAGTGTTTGATTTTAGATCTAATTTTTAGGCCTGATTCCGCATCTTACGCAAACTCTCTCAACTGAACTGGGCTTGGGATCGGCTTCGAGTGCAGCTAACTTACTCCCCCAGTAGCTGAATTTACTATGATTATGAGAAAGAAACATTTTTAATGTATTTTATCAATTTGCTTGGTAAATTTTATATAAAAAATATCTAACTCATTTTAAAACTCTAATTATATAATTTTCATTTTTTATTTTTCAGTTTGAATTTTCTTCAGGAATAGCCTCTTAATATATCATATGTGTAAA
Organism: Halocaridina rubra; assembly: GCA_037179515.1. NCBI lineage: Eukaryota > Metazoa > Arthropoda > Malacostraca > Decapoda > Atyidae > Halocaridina > Halocaridina rubra. The sequence continues at coordinate 12,985 of JAXCGZ010013248.1, read as the reverse complement.
ATTGCACAAACACACACACACACACACAAAACTTATCTTACTTAGCCTTTGTAAAAACATTCTATTAGATGTCATATGTAATATATTCTCTCTCTCTCTCTCTCTCTCTCTCTCTCTCTCTCTCCTCTCTCTCTCTCTCTCTCTCTCTCTCTCTCTCTCTCTCCTCTCTCTCTCTCTCTCTCTCTCTCTCTCTCTCTCTCTCTCTCTCTCTCTCTCTCTCTCTCTCTCTCATTCTCAAGGAAACTTCAATATACTTCTTGATTCATTTGCTCTTCATCTGTTAATATCATTCCAAAGCAATCCATTAGAGCCATTTCATATATAAGTACTTCAGTTAAAACCATTCCTAACTTTCCCCCTTTTGTTAATTCACAGCAAAATTATGTGTCTTCTTCATTAATGCGCCCAGTTTTTTCGTTGTATGCTCTTGATACCTTGGTTTGTATGTAATTAGTATGGTAGTTTCAACCTTTCTTCATATTAATTTCTGTGCCTCCCGGCAAAAGATTCTTGCCCACTTATTACGTGGGTGACCCAAGCAGTGTGAAGGTGGCGGGTAAGGGGACTTGTGGTAATCCTTTATCTTCAAGGAGCTAATAGGGGTGACTGGGGAAATGTAACTTCTGGTAAATGGTTGTTCTCTGACTCGGCCACCCCTTAAAAGGGATTATATGACCATTTTATATGTACATATATAAAGATCACAGCCTTAGCATATAATGGTTCCAGTCTTTGTGTTCTTTTTATGTTTTGTATATTGTATGCGCTTTGTACCTTTGTTTGTATGTAATTTCTATAATAGTTTTAATCCTTCTTCGTATTTATTTCTTGTATGATAAAGACTGCATATCTTTTTATAAAATCTTTGTGTCTATTGATGTGTCATGTAAGATATTTTCCACTGGTGCATTATAATTAGATTTAAAGAGGAATTTCTTTGCCAGCTGATTGATGTGTCTTGTAAGATGTTTTCCGTTTTGGCATTATAAATAGATTTAAAAGAAGAATCTCTTTGCTAGTTGATTGATGTGTCTTGTAAGATGTTTTCCACTGGTGCATTATAAATAGATTTAAAGAGGAATTTCTTTGCCAGCTGATTCATGTGTCTTGTAAGATGTTTTCCGTTTTGGCATTATAAATAGATTTAAAAGAAGAATCTCTTTGTCAGTTGATTGTCTTAGGGGTTCATATTAAATAAGTTGTTGACGGTGCAACATCAAGCCCTTTCTCTGTTACCAGTGGTGTTCCACAGGGCTCTGTTCTTTCACCCACTCTGTTCCTTCTCTTCATCAATGATCTCCTGCAATCCTCATCGTCCTCTCTTCTTCACGCCTTTGCCGACTATTCTACCCTTCACTTTTCCTCTGCCATTTCCTCACAACCTTCATTTGCTACTCGTAATCAGTCTCATATCACTCTTTCTTCTACTCTCAACTTCGATTTGCAGAGGGTATCTGAGTGGGGTACCCAAAATTTAGTTATATTTTATGCCTCTAAGGCTCTTAGACTAGTTACCATGGAAGAGAATTGGAGACCTAACCACGTACCAATCCAAGAACGTCCTCGATAGATTAATACTTAGATCATTTTGAGAAACCAAAATTAAATCCATTAGCAAAATTACTGTTAAAAAGGAAATTGAAATGCATTGATACATTCAATGACTGCAACTCTCCTCAAGACATCTTTACTTAAAACTAGTCACATATTAATGAAATCGTTTCAGCTACTGACGTATTTCTTATACTTTGTGAAAAATATAGTAATATGTTATTTTAAAGTGTTTAACTTCAATGAATTTGCCCTTCTTACACCGTGGGTGACCTAAGCAATGCCGTTTGTGGGGGAAAGGGCATGATGAACAAGTTGAGTGAATTGAGTTGTGATTTGACTCGGCCATTTTTCCCTTGCAAGGGGGATTACAGACATTATTTATGCTTGATTAGAAGCCTGCTAAGTACATAAAACAAAAAAAAAAATAAAAACATTATAAAGACTTTTATTAAAAAAAAAATCAAATTCATTGCTCAAGTTTGGCATCTTCGAACTCGCGCCCTCTACCACTGAGCTACCGCGGCACCCCTGTTCACCATTATATTAATAACATATAAAGGTATTTTTTTTTCTCTCGTTTCCCTTTAGCGTTTCTCCCTGTATGAGACTTGCTTTTGCTAGTTTCCTCTCTTGATTTCTTTGACTGCAATACACTCTATTTTCACTCACTTTTATCTGCACTTCTCTCGGTTCCCTTTCTTCATCAATCTATATTTACACCCATTTCTGCTCTCTCTCTCTCTCTCTCTCTCTCTCTCTCTCTCTCTCTCTCTCTCTCTCTCTCTCTCTCTCCTCTCTCTCTCTCTCTCTCTCTCCTCTCCTCTCTCTCTCTCTCTCTTTCCCCTTCTTCCCTGGTCAATCGTTCGTGTTTTTTTGCCATTTCTCCCTTTCCTATTCTTCGCTTTTCATTTGCTTTATATAATTGAGTTGCCTGTTTTTACAGGGCAACATGTGATCTTAGCCAACTGCCAGTTTTAATAGCGGATGATGTTGGTGCTAATGGTGTGTGTGTATGTGTGTGTGTTCGTGTGTCAACTTATATATATATATATATATATATATATATATATATATATATATATATATATATATATATATATATATATATATATAATTTATATATAAAATATTTACATATGCACATATGTATATACATATATATGCATTATATATATATATATATATATATATATATATATATATATATATATATATATATATATATATATATATATATATATATATATATATATATATATATATATATATACGCATATATATATATATATATATATATATATATATATATATATATATATATATATATATATATATATATATATAAATATATATATATATATATATATATATATATATATATATAAATATATATATATATATATATATATATATATATATATATATATATATATATATATATATATATATATATCGTGTACTCTACCACCCGGCCGCAGCGGCCACACGAATAAACCTCTATCCCTCCCATTATTATATTTAAGTTGTTCATTAAGTTTTAAAGTAGGTTACTGTACAAGTGAATTATAATTCTCTATCCATATTTTAAAAAAGAAGTAGAGGGGGCTGCGTTAGCTCACTGGTTAAGGACACAAGTCGGGAATTGACAAGCACGACCAACGCGGGTTCGATCCCACCTTGGGGCGTTGGAAAGGTCATCCAGCCTCAATCCCCTCTTAGCTCCAGCTTGTTTGTGCCCACCCTAATTCGAGAGAGGACTGATTGTAACCCTTAAAACAGCAGGAAATGCAAAGAGAAATGTAAGTCTATTTAGTCTTAAGGGGGGTTTACACGGTCAAGCGGTTCGTCGAACGCGGTTCGACAGACAAGTGTTTGAAGTGATGCTCGAACGTGTGAACGGGGTATTTGGTTGTCGAACACGTTTGTCAACCAAATACCCCGTTCACACGTTCGAACATCACTTCAAACACTTGTCTGTCGAACCGTGTTCGACGAACCGTTTGACCGTGTAAACCGCCCTTAACAGTCATAGATTTTCTTAAATGGATATCTGGCACTCCTAAAAATGCAAGACAAATTTGGATTTGCCACTTGCACTAAGAGGTGAAACGTTCAGTAGTTTAGCATTGTAAAAGAGTCTTTATATGTTAGATTGTTTGAGGGTCACTGTGGCTCAGTAGTCACCGTGGCTCAAGCGGTAGCGTCCGCGACTTTGAGGCGTCAGGTCGAGGGTTCGCGTCCCGTCACGGTCTGAGGTTAGCAAGGGCATGCACTCAGGGTAAAACGATTACATCTGCCAAAACAAGTCCTTCGCAAGAAGGCAACCGTCCTAGCCCTTGGTTGAAAAGGGAGTCCGTGACGTAAAACCGGAACATTGTTTGAGGGTTCGCATGCTCTTTCATTAATAACATTACGCAAATTCTAATCTATAAGTACTAATCTTGACTAGGGACAGCTGGGAAGTCCACATTTTTTTTTTTTTATTGTTTTACTATCCTGAATAATATTAAGCTTGCTACACTAATTCAGTAATGTTTTTTTTTATGATTGTGACATTACGATGGGCCAAAAAAAAAAAAGTAAATCTACCCTCATCGGGCCTGGGCACGAAGAAAATATAAAGAGAAACAGAGATGGGGGGGGGGTTATTGTAATGATATGGCTGCCACTTTTTGTAACCTTTGTACATCTTGTACATTCCTTCGTTCTGCAAGCTAAATTTCTCTTAGTATAAGGTGCTTTTCCCTTCTGGCTACACTTATTATCTCCTTTCTCTCTTTCCCTTGTCACCATTCCTACACATTTAATTGTTGTTACTACAAAAACTTAATTTCTCAACGTGTAAGGTAGGGTCGCTTATCACTGTGCCATTCTTTTATTGGCATATTCTTAGCACTCTTTTCTACCATTCTGCATCTCCATTATGAGATGAATGGTCTGGTAGCTTTGTTTATTTTAGGAATTTTAATTCTGTTTTTATGAATAATATTTATTCCTTCACATTTTTACCTATTTATATCACAATTAGTCCCCTTTCAAATTGGGGTGGACTCAGATTTGCTAGGGCTATAAAGGGGATCAAGGGTGGAAACCTTTCTCAATGCCCCGCTGTGGGATAGAGCCCCAGTCAGTCAGACTTGTCACTTCCCAGCTCGAGTGCTCTACCACTGAGCTACTGCGTCCCCCTTACATTTATTCTTTTACAGTAATTCAAACAGCCAAGGTATATGTATGTATGTATATTCTCTCAAAGCATAAGTTTACGAATACTTCTGTAGGGTCGCAGCATTAGACCCCGTTAACTTAGGTCATAGTGAAATTAAAACCCTTTTTGATGCCACCCTTCATTAGCAATTTTATTCCTGTTGAGGACTATTGTAGATCTGGAATACTTAGAAGCCATACATCCCCTCGTTATAAAGTAAATTTGGTACCCCTTTTTTCCCCTCTCAAACTCATTGTTCCTTTTGGAATACTTAGCTGTAAATATATTTAACTTCTTCAATTCTAATTTTCTCTCCCCTTTTCTCTCTTGATGGCATTGTGTTTTTTTTACGTAAGCTTGGATAAAACTATCCTCTTTAACTGTGTGTTTCTCTTCTAGTGCCATATTAACAAATTCCAAGAATTCTGGATCTCTATTTATGCCAATATTTTAACCTGTCTCCCCTCTGATCTTCTTGGCAGAGAGGTCGGACATGTACTCAAGTCAGTCGGGTATTGGACCTGACGTTGTCTTAAGAGTCCTGAAAGAATGATCTACAGGTATAGACTCAGTATTTACATTATGCTGTTTGGTTGTTTCCTTGGAGTTTTCTTCCTCCGGGAAAGTATCAATGATCCTCATCTTTAGTTCTGTATTTACTGTATGTTGTTCTCTATTACCTTTGTCTCCATAGTTACAGTTTCCTTTCCCATGGAAACACCAGTGATGCTCATCAGTCCTAGATCCTGTATTTACAGGATGTTTTTTTTTATTATTGTACTTTTGTCTCCATACCTGTTGTTTCCTTTCTCTAAGAAACATCAGTAACCCTCATCCTGGGTTTCATTAGTTACAGGTTGTTATTTTTTCATTTACTAAGGAGGTGTATTATATTATTCCCATGATCACTTTGCCAAAAAGGTGGACTACCACTGTAGGTACACGAATTTGTGTCGACAGCTGTAGATTCCTGCCTTTGCAAGCACCATTTTTTTTTTCATAGGTGGGTCTTCTTGATCGCTATATCCACTGTGCCAAGCCTCTGATCTCTCTTGTAGGTATGTGATTCTTTTTACACTTATGTTCTTCTGGCGTTTAAAATGTTTTTTCTTTCTAATCACATAAAATCTGGAAAGTAAAGGTGCATCCACACCAGCAACATGCAGTCGGAAACAAGTTGTAAACATTGACCTAAACATCGCAGTCGACATCTACAGACACCAGTAGTACCAACATATCACTTACAGCGCCATACCAACATATCGACACCATCGTATCAGTAGCAGCACAAACATTGTTGCGTCCAATGTTGTTAATTTTGTTGTTGATATGTTTTGTTGCCGAGTGGACGCACCTTAAATGTGCGTCCACACCGGCAACAAAACATATCAACAACAAAACTGACAACTTTGGACGCAACAAGGTTTGTATTGCTACTGATACGATGGTGTGGATATGTTGGTATGGCGCTGTAAGTGATATGTTGGTACTACTGATGTCTGTAGATGTCGACTGCGATGTTTAGGTCAATGTTTACAACTTGTTTCCGACTGCATGTTGCCGGTGTGGACGCACCTTGACACCAATTACTTGTGTACCATGTATTTATTTATTTATTTATTTATTTATTTATTTATTTATTTATTTATTTATTTATATATTTAAGTGGTTTGATACTTTGAGACTGGAACGTTTCTGCGGTGTAACTTTAATATCACACTGTCTGAATGGAATATGGCACAGATCATCCTTGGTTACATTTCATGTTTATCACCGTCCATTAGTGGTGGTGTCATTAAAGGTTTTCTCTTTATCTTTTCTTTATCCGTAGTTTTCTTTATTTTTCTCTCATTCTTATGTTGGTATTTAACATTTTATTCATCTCTTTCGCTTTTCGTCTTCCAATTTTCTGAGACGTTTTCGTTGCCCTTTTTTCCTCCTCTCTCTCTCTCTCTCTCTCTCTCTCTCTCTCTCTCTCTCTCTCTCTCTCTCTCTCTCTCTCTCTCTCTCTCTCTCTCTCCTTAATTATTAGACTAAAATAAAACTACACATACGCTGTTCAGGGTCTTGATGTGCTTAAGTCTATCAGACCTGTATTCGTCCCATTCCCCTTTTTAAATGAACTCATATCAGCAGAGGACATGCATGAAAGTTGCCTTGCAAAGTTGTTTCATTAACGTGTTAATAAATAATGTACTTTTCCTTATTCATCATTATTGATATTATATATATATATATATATATATATATATATATATATATATATATATATATATATATATATATATATATATATATATATATATATATATATATATATAAAGTAATAATATTATACCATTTGCTGAACTTTCATATTTTTTTTTTACTTCTGTATCTCTTCACTGTATTTACTGTAAATATTTGTACATCTTTGATGAGTCAGCCTGGAGCACAAGAACGTTAAAAACCGTTAAGGTATGTGAGCCTCCTGGTGAATGATTGTGCTTTGACTTGGCCACTCCCCATACATAAGTGACTGTGGGCCATATATATAGATAGAGATTCTTAGGAAATGAAAGTTATATAGACAGTTTTTTTTATTACCATATTAACTCACTACTTGATAGACTCATATGCATTAGGGACTGAGTTCGAATCCCTCTTTCCACTTCTTGATATATTTCTAGTCCGGAATTCGTCATATTTATGATTATAAAGGAAACTGTTGTTGAAAGCTGTCGTTTGATTTTCCTTGCCAGAACCACAGATAACTTAAAATTTTACGTAGGAACTTAACTGTGGAGTTGTGATTTCAAAGCCACGGTTTGTGTATATGATGATGATTATAATAATAATAATGATAATATTAATAATAGTAATGATGATAACAATAACAACAACAACAACAACAAAAACAACAACAACAGCAATAATAATAATAATAATAATAATAATAATAATAATAATAATAATAATAATAACAATAACAACAACAACAACAACAACAACAGTAATAATAATAATAATAATAATAATAATAATAATAATAATAATAATAATAATAATAATAATAATAATAATACAGGTAATAATAATGATGATGATGATGATGATAATTTTAGCTTCATATTACCATTATCTTCTTTGTAGAGTTATTAAATATTAGGGTGAATGGGGTGGTGATAGATGAAAAGAAAATCTCTTCCCTCGATTATTTTTTATCTATTTATAATGGGATTTTTATTACGTCCCATCTTGTTATTATTAAAGGAATGTTGCTTATTAATCTCTGGACGCTATTTCATATTATTAGCTCTTCTTTCTGTTATTTATCTATTTATTTAATTATTTATCTATTTTTATTTTTCTCGTTCTTCGTTCTTTATTGCTTGTTATTTTATATTGTTTATTTTGGTCATTCTTCTGTATATTCTTGCTTTATTCTCCATTTTTTATATTTATTATTCCATTATATTTGGCAATTTTGGTTATGTTACTTATTTATCTATTTGTTTGTATGTATGTACGTGTACTCTCGTTAAAGAGTGAGTATTTTTGGTTACCTTAACATGTGGATACAGCATCAAGATGGACTACATAATATACACAAGTCTTAAGACACCATGCCCCAGATATCTTCAATTAAATGGCCTATTACCTCTATGGGGAAATCTCTTTATACATTCATCACGGGAGAAATTTGAAGCATGGTGTCTTGAGACTTATGGAAAGTATGCAATCCTCTTTGGTGTATTACCCAAAATGTATATATGTATGTGTGTGTCTGCCTGGCTGTCTGTGTGTTGGGAGGCAGGCAGGCAGGCAGGTAGGTAGTTTACGGGGCAGTATTTCACTATATTCTCAGTTCTCTGCTTATTTAATGTGTTTTATAAATGTATTTCTTTATTAGTTTATTCGTTTAGACTCTATCATTATTTATTTGCAATATATACCTTTGACATATATTTTTCTTTCATATTTCTCTTGTCTCGATTTTCAGTAATTATAATATATGTATATATATATATATATATATATATATATATATATATATATATATATATATATATATATATATATATATATATATATAAATAAGTGGATATTAGATATCATATATATATATATATATATATATATATATATATATATATATATATATATATAGATGGATATTTTATATATATATATATATATATATATATATATATATTATATATATATATATATATATATATATATATATATATAGAGGTGGATTTTAGATATCATATATATATATATATATATATATATATATATATATATATATATATATATATATATATATATATATATATATATATATATATATATATATATATATATATATATATATATATATATATATATATATATATATATATATATATATATATATATATATATATATATATATATATATATATATAGATAGATAGATAGAGAGAGAGAGAGAGTTTGCATGTTGGTGTATTTATTTATTTACAGAGTCACTTATTTACATATTTCCTTCTCTTTATTTATTTATTTATTTTGTGCATGCTCATGTACTTAATGGTTATTGGCGCGTCTCTTTATCTCGGCTAATTTACGGGCATTTGATTAAGTTCCCTTTTATCGCCCTCTTTTGATATTTGCATTATTCATTATTTGTTCATCGCTTTTACATACACTTCATTAATCTAATTACTTTTTACCCCAATTCCCATCCTTCTCTTCTCGTCCCTTCCCATTGGCTCCTTGTTCATGCTTTATCTCTCTCTTCTCTTATTATTTAATTTCTTTTAATTTTTATTTTTTTTATTTTTCTCATGTTTTTTTAAAATTTATTTTTATTTTTATTTTTATTTTTTCTTAATTCTGTCTTTATTCTGTTTTTTCCTCATTTCTCTTTGCTTTATCTCCATTGTCTTTTTATTGTTTTTTTTTTCTTATTCCGTTCCTTCCATTCACATTTTTATTTCATTCTCTCCTGGTTCATGCTTTATCTCAATTCTCTTATTTATTTTATTTTGTATTTTACGTCCTTTGGCTTTTTTCAATTTTTTTTATTTATATTTTTATTTTCATTTCTCTTTTATCTCAGTTCTCTTGTTATTCAATCTTTCTTTTATTTTCCGTTCTTTCTCTTCTGTATCTCAAGAATTCGTTCCTTATTCATTCTTTATCTCAATTATCTTTATATTCATTTTTTTTCATTTCTTGATTTATAACATTTCTATTTTTATTATTTTTCTTTTTTCATTTCCATCTCATAAAATTCATATTTCATTCCCTCTTTCTTCTTGCTTTATCACAGCTCACTTTTTAATTCCAAATTTATAATTTTTACTTATTTTTTCTTTATCTCTGTTTTCTTATGATTCTATTTTTCGCTTCCATTTCCTATTGCTTTATCTCAGTGTTTTTTTTTTTCAATTTTCCGTTTTTTTTTAATTTTCCTTTCCTTCATATTTCTCAAAATATTTTCTTCTGGTTCATGCTTTATCTCTCACTTCTCTTTTGATATTACTTGTATTTTCATTTCTTTTCAAAATCTCTTCCTTTTCTCGATTGCTTTTTTCATTTATTTATTTTGTTTTTTCTTATTACTTTTTCTTATTATTTTTTATTTTTTTTTATTTATTTCCACTTTGTCTTTATTCTTATTTTTTTTTTATTATTAAATTTTCTTTCTCAAATGCTCTCAAATACTGGTCTATAGCTTTATCCTTATTAATATTGAAGTGAATCCTAGTTAGTGTAACTAGTGCTAATATATCTGAAGATTTATCTATCAATCTAATTATATATTTATATCTGCTTATATATTTATCCATCTATCTCATTATTTTTCTTTCTATCTCTTATCTATATAGACCTAATTTTATTTTGCTAATTATTACTCAGTATATCACAGTTTCTGTCTCTTAATTTATCGTTCTGTCTTTTTCTGTCTGCGTATTCACTCGCGCTCTCTTGTATATTTTTTTTTACCTACACGTTGCAGGCATACATTTTTTAAATATACAAATGTATGATTATTCTCTTGTCTGTGCTCATGAATACTTTGTTTCTTCAATGTCCTTTCCCAGTAAATCGATCCATGTCTATTTTTTTCTCTCTCTTTTTACTTCTTCTATTTCCCAGTCTTTCCCATTTCACCTGGGCGGAATATTCACCTGGGAAATCACCTTAATACCAATTAAGACATGAAACCGATTTCCGATAAAAGTCGTCGACATCACCACAGTCATCCCAGTGGCAGCAATGCTAAACCCCGATATTACGACTTAAAATCCTTGACGATGCTAGATTTTTTCCTAGTTAACAAGGTTCGTGATTATGATACGGAACCTCTTTTATAATAAATATACTTAGATAATTCCACACAATCGCTCATATTGTAAGCGGAAAGTCTTACTTAACGGGGTTCATGGATATGATACGAAACCTCATTATTAGGAATAAACGCATCTCATTTAATATACAAAATGTCCTGGCTCTCGGGGTTCTTGAATATGATATATAACCTCGCTATAAAGAACATCTTTGTTTGCATTCTTACCACGGGTCATTTTATGCTTGATTAAAAGTGCTTTTCAAACCGATAATATTTTTTAAGATATAATGAATATAGTTCAGAGTGATTTACGTGGAATAATGTTATTCCTGGAGCGTCTTTTAATTTTATTGTTTTTTATTTATTGATATATTTTATTTGCTCTTCTTCTCCCTTCCTCATTAAGGATAATATTCTTCTCAGATAAATGAAGGAAGACGATAGTTAATTCACGTGTTTATCCTCCTACTGAAAACGTGCTTCCGTGCGCCTTGGATATTTCGGGAGACAGTCACGTGCTTATACGTTCATCGTAATTTATATTGAAATAAATATTAATCTAGTCTATGGGAGAGAAAGCCAGCTCAACTAGGTTCCGGTCCTTAACCAGGGTGAATAGAGAGGGTTAGTCCCAGGAATTTTATCTGACAGCAAAATTTCGAGCCATTGCCAACCAAGAGGCTTGCGAGAAACTATGACCCCATATGAACTTAGGAAAAAGCTGCCTCGCACTGAGGACTTAGAAAACACGATTTAATTAAGGAAAAATAAAACGAAGTTTATAAGGTTAAAAATCTTTATTTCATAACCTCTACAGTCTAGAACAATTTTTTTTTTTTTTTTTTTTAGAGGAGAGCTGACAAGCGTACGTTATTACCCTGGTTATTATTAGTTTCGGCCAGATACTGATCTTTAGCTACCCCCACACATCGAGCGATGATCTGTCTAGGCTTGTTGAATTTACAGATCATATTAGAGGACACAAAATATTAAACGACTCACCTCGGAGAGTTTCTCATCTCGGTATTATCTGATTGTACCAGCCAAGCACTGAGTATATGAGCCACGAATTGCGACTTTTAAGTACGGTATGGCAGTATACCTGGTTAAATGCGTACGTAACTAGTAATATACTTTCATACATACATACATACATACATGTTCATAAACGTACATGCATACATCCATTCATGCTTAAATACGCACATAAGTACAAACATTCATGCATGCGTACATTTATACATACACCATACTTACAAGTTTGCATATGCACGTACATACATAAATACAATTCACGCAGAAACACACGCACATACTGATAGATATATGGTTAATGAAATTATAGATGCATAGAAGAATAGCTATATAGATGAATTGATATAGTTCTGACTTACCCATGTTCCGGTTTTACGTCACGGACTCCCTTTTCTTGCGAAGGACTTGTTTTGGCAGTTGTAATCGTTACCCTGAGTGCATTCCCTTGCTAACCGCAGACCGTGACGGGACGCGAACCCTCGACCTGACGCCGCAAAGTCGCGGACGCTACCGCTTGAGCAACGGTGACTACTACTGACTTACCCATCTATAAAAATGATAAAATGAGAGAAATGTCTTATACCCGAATAATCTATAAGTGGTTATAGTCAATCATCGTGTGGCCTCTTCAGGAAGATATTAGTCTCTGATTTTTTCATTTCTTTTCTTTTTCTTTGTGTTTTTTTTCCTAAGCTCTCAAATATGCAAACACTTACCATGGGTTTTCTCAGTTTCTCATTTCAGTGGGTGGTTCTCCTTGAGAGAGAGAGAGAGAGAGAGAGAGAGAGAGAGAGAGAGAGAGAGAGAGAGAGAGAGAGAGAGAGAGAGAGAGAGAGATTATTATTTATTTTATTAATTTATTGCGC
>JAXCGZ010013247.1:87500-203783 GCA_037179515.1 Halocaridina rubra | reverse complement strand
ATGTAGATTAGATAGACATATGACAGAGGTAGGGTGGGTATGAATAGGTTAGTGCTTTTTAGAAAAGTCATAAAAAGAAAAACAGAATAAATAAGTAGAGTAGGATAGAATAGGTTAGACATGCTGAAAATACAATTCAAAAATGGAGCTGCCTCGTGTGTGCCAGTAGGCATGTTGCAGTGTCCTCTATTCTTATGTTCTTATGTTCATAAGGCAGGGCATCAAGCCTTAATTCCTCTGCTCCAACTTGTCTGTGGCCACCCCCATTCAAATGGAGAATTAAGAGTGATATATAACAACAGCAAAGAAAATAGTACTGAACTGTTATTTGTACTGTAAGTAAGTTTATGAATTAAAAAACTTACTGTTGTTCTTTGCCATTGTGTCACTATTGATACTCATTCGAATAGAGGTGGACACAGACAGTCTGGAGCTGGGGAATTAGGGCTGGATGCCCTTCTGAATGCTCCAACCTAAAATGGTAAAAACAACCTTACTGCGCTTTTGAAACACTGCTTGAAGTTCAAGAGAGATTAGTTATAAATATCAGAACTTTATAAAGAGAGTGCATAAGATTACAGTATATCTCATTTGAGTTATGAAATTCTGTGCACATTAAGGTAATATATGATGTAATTTCTGATACTTTATGGTGCAAATTATTCTACAAAACCTTTTATCATTTAATGGAGAACCTACTATAATGTCAATTCATTAAGAAAATACTGTATTGGAAAACACAAATTGTAGACATAGCTCAATATTAATGTCACATATTATTGCGTTACTTAAGATGCATCTCTAGCTTTATTTTATATTTACAAAGCAAGTCACCTAACACAAGTTAACCTAACCTAACCATTTTGTGTTAATATTAATCTTCATTATGCGGGGTGGATGCAGACAAGTTGGATTTAACTTTATATGGGGTGCTGGGGGTTACTCATCTTTACAAGATCCAATATTCCCTGATAAATTCATTAAATAATCGATACATTCATCATTCAAGCTGATGAACAATATTGAATAATATCTTTTCTAAATTCATCCTGAAAACAAATAAGTACCAGACCAAAACAACAACCTTCTACCCAACCTGCATTCATTACATATTGAGCAAACGCACTGATACAAGCAGGCATGATACTTTCATGACACGTGGGAAAAGATCCAGTGTCTTCAGCCTCGACTAGACACTGGGATACTGAGCAAAGTGCCTACATGAAATAAGAAGATTCAGTATGTATATTTATCCATACTAAAATATATTTACAAAATTACCAAAGTTATTCTATACTGTATTCTGCAATATATATTTTTTCAACCTGATCCCATATCCAGATGAAGTTCAGGATGGCCACAACTGAGACAAAAGGGGGCAACAAAAAGGGCTTCATCATATCCTGCCAATCTTAACCCGCTCTATCAGACATTTGGGGGCAAAGAAAAAATATCTGAAAGGAGAGGATTGGCAGACTTTCACTCCTCAACCAAAAATCATCTCTTTTTGCACACATATACTTGCGAGATATACAATACTTTTCCCTAGCCAAGAGGTCGTACTAAACAATTTTTCTTTTAATATGAAAAGCCATACACTGCTGAAATACATAAAAAATTACTTTTGAAGTGTATTTTCCCATACAAAATATTTAAGAAAAAAATTAAGGCAAGCACAATTTTTATACTCAGTAACTGTTTTTCCATTCATGCCCTATAAAGTTATAATTAATAAAACACAAGTGTTTTAGCTTCAAATTATATTAACTTAAGAAAAATAAGATTCATAAAAATTAGATGCTATGTTCCTCTGAAGCTAGCAAGGTAGTCACATATGATTTAAAAGAACTGATGAGAGATGAGGGGTGTAATGGGAGAAGGATGGTGAAGATGGAAATGCCAGACAGGAGGGGGGAAAAGTAAGCTAAAGAGGAGGTTTGTCGATGTGGTGAGAAAGGACATGAGGGTGTGTGGTGAGACGAAGGAGGAAGCAGAAAATAGGGCTCTACGTAGATGAGTGATCCACTGTGACGACCCCTGATAGAATAAGCCAATAGATTTGATTATGTGTGCGATTGCAAAAGATTGCTTATTACTAGATAAGAGAGAGAGTTTTAATTCTCATTATCGTGCAGTTGTTCCACCTTTGGCCGTAGCAAACCATCCGTCTCTGGGAGGAGAGAGCACTAAGTATTTAGGAAAAGAAATCGTACATAACCTCTACATCATGGGCCCATAAGTTTCCTGTGGGTCATAGCCTTCCATTACCACCGAACGATTATTAAAAGAGTACTGGTTGGGTGTTAACTGAACAAGCTGTTGATCACACCACCTCTTGGCCACTTCGATACTTATGTTGTTTCCCTCCCATGCAGAATGGTCAAGGAGAAGGGCACCTGTTGGTTTATTGCAGTTTAAAAGCAATCCAAAAACAAAAATTAACAAAATGTAATATAAATACAGTACTATATTAAGTAAAGACACATCCAAAATCTATCATTGTTGACTTCAGTAATGAAAATTAATAATACCATAATTTCTTTCTTACTGATAAAGTCTTTAAAAACTAATATCATTGTGTTTAGGATTTCCTTAAACTCCATAGAAAATATATAAGAATAACGAAGTGTTTGATATTCACCAATGTAAATATAAGCTACCGATGTAGCTATATCCCTAGCAGCTGGCTGTATAGATTCTGGATTTGTTTGCAAAAAGTTTATCAGTTTATCTAGGGCATTCATCACAGACACACAGGACTTCTCTAGTTCACTTCCCAATTTGCTAGACTTGACGTTATCAGTCTTCTCTGCAAGTAAAGAATTGAAAAGATCAAATATATACAGCATTATGATGTTGGAATGCTTGTGTGTCACAAATAGTCCCCATGAATGGGGAGGACACAGACAAGATTGAGCTGGGGGATGAAGACTACTTAATCAGCTTACAAAAAAGTATTTCACTGGTATATCTTTCATTAATTAACATGTGTTTTAGCTACGTTGATAAATTTCTAAAAGGAAACTACAAGCACTAAAATAATTGAAGAAATTAAACAATCCCATTATGCTTCTTCTTCCCGCAGCAGGTTTTGAGAAAGACCCACCTCTTAATGATTTTTCTCCTCTTCTCACCCACACTACTTGTTAATCCAATAAACACAGGCTGATACGACCTTACAGTGGCTACTTGTAATCAGTTAGCTACCCTGGGAGCTGCATTCAAGGGAAATCCTGCTAGATTTCATAACTTACAACAATTACACTTTTGAGAATGGAGGCAACGGTTCCTGCAAGTACTAAGGAATTTTTTTTTTTTTTCAATGTTCTTTAATCTCCATTATGGGGGTTGATACAGACTGGAATGGGGTCATTAGGATAGACTGACCTTAAGCGCCCCTCGGTGGGCTCAATAGCGGGTCTGCCACTTCCCTAGTTGAGTGTTCTAACCACTGCACTACCACAGTTCCCACTATGAAATTATAAATAATCAGCAGTAACTCTTAAGGTTTCCTTTATCATAAAAACAAAAGTTTTAGTGTTGAGTGTCATCATACCTTTTATGTCACCATAGAGGGCAGTCACTGCTTCTCCATTTGTTTTCATGACCGCGCGCAAGAAATCGAACGACATGATGTTGGAGGTGCCTTCCCAGATGGGCAGGACCTATAAAGATAAATTAAAACTGCAAATAATTGGAAGTCTAATAATTGTAGTAGATCTAAGATAACTTGATGGAATTCATTACTCTTCAATAGTTAGGCTAAGAGTACAATATTTACGTAGAATAAAGTTGGCAAGAAGGAATATAAAATTTTTATCAATTATATTGTTTTAAAACCTGGACTTGTGTTTTACCTGGAAGGCTATTAAGCATATAGCAGCAGTATTTTTTGTTTGCAGTTTTACGTGTCACTATTTATCCCCCATTTGAATGGGGGTGAATACAAGTAGGCTGGAGCTGAGGAATTAAGGTTGGATACCCTTCATAACACTCTGAGGTGGGCATGGACACGGGGTTGTCACTTACTGTGTTGAGTGCTCTAACTGCTCCACAGCAGAATACACAAGATTGAAATTATATTAGATATGGTAATTTTCTTGACAATTCTAGCTAGAAAGAATTTAAATGCTATTGTTAACACTCACTTCCTATTTCAAGTCGTAATATAGACACTACAGTACTTGCCTCCCACAAAGCGGCAAGTTTTTTCTCTGACTCAGCCAGCTCCCTTATGAGGGGGACTGTGGCTTTTGCGTATAGACAGATAAAATCAGTAACCATCTCTAACCTGGGCATCACGTAAAATGACAGGAAGACCCGTATCTTCAATGTAACCCTGTCCACCAAAGCATTCCAGGCCTTCTGAGACCACTTTCATTGCCATTTTAGCAGTGAACATCTTCATGATGGGGGTTAATGTACGCAAAACCAAACTTTCTTGAGCTGTGGCCGTTCCTGCTTCCTCGCGACCAAGAAGTCTGAAAAATTAGGCAAGGTATAATGCTTTGATTCATTTAGTTTAATATACTTTTATATAATTATTTTATATTATCACCAATTATTACCAATATGGTCACAACCAGAAAAAAAAATTTAGAAAGGCACTAACAAATATAAAACATTATGTGCCTGTCTCTCTCATCGCAGACATTCACAGATGTGCTTATGCATACCATACATAGCAAATAAAATAATCATTTGCTCTACTCATGATGCAGTACCCCAATGAAACTAACAGGGTAACCAAAGCCGAACAAAATGAGACAGGCAACAGGTTCTTTTCACACCTTGCCCATCCTCACCTCTTCTCTCTCCTGTTGTGTGGCAAGAAAAAAATTTCATGGTGAATGAGATTACAAGCACTTCACTCTCGTTATCACTTCCAGTCAGCTTGTACAACACATTGAATATGAGAGCATAAGTCTTTCTCATCCCTTTTAGTTGTCTCTCACAAAACTATGAGATACGAGGGTGGAAGTCTTTCTCTCTCAAATCCAGGGCTATATATAATGCTAGCATTTATAATAGTAAATGGTGGGGAGAGAAATAATTCTCTTCCAAACATATTACCAGTGGTTCCCAACCTGGGCGCCTAGGCCATCTTGAGGGCCATGGGAAGAATTTAAGGGGGACACGGCATTAATTTTTCCCGAATCTTAACAGGTTAGTTAAGATTTCATAGGTTCAGGCTCTGTCTGTGAAACAGACAGGATTTTACCTGAGACAGCACCAGCACATCCAGTTGCTAAGTATGCGGTGCACATATAAGCCAAATAATTTCATCTTATTGTAATGCTGTTTATATTTTATTTTTCAACGTTAAATGTTAAAGGACACAGGAGAATATGGAAGAGGGGGCATGAGCATGTTGAAAATACCCGATAGGGTGCAGGGAGTGAAAAAGGTTGTGTACCACTGGTGTATACATTCTGTCTGTAATTTATTCTGACACGATGCAAAAGTTTTTGTTTACAAAATTATTTATTTTTAAGTCCTATATGTATATAAGTTATGAGTAGGTCTTACCACTATTCATTATACAGCATTTGCATAGCACGATTTATTTCCATTCAAAAGTACAAGCATTTTTGAAGTCCACCTTTTGCTAAGGTACATTAAAGTTACTACCAGTGGCAGCTCATAGCTTAACTAAGTGGGGTGCTACTTCAGAACATTTTCAGCCATTATTTTAATATTATAAAAAACGAAACAAACATATAAAAAGAAAATTTATACGTTGAGCTTAAGGATTATATAATGTACATGTACAGTGAAATTAGGGGGTGCTGCAGTTCTGCAGTGTCTAAACATGAGCCACCACTGGTTACTACAATGTTTATAACTTTTTTCTATATTAGATATTCTGAATTTCAAAACCTTTTTACCTTAGGCTGTTAAATCATTATATGTACCCGAATGTATTACATATAAGGCAAAGAAAATTAATTATTAACCTCAAAAATTTTTGCAGTGTAATACGTACCTTACACAATGATAAGTTAACGCCTCACATCCCCTGACGATGATTTCCATGCGAGAAGCTGTGAGTTGATGGAGAACGTGAGACTCCACAGTCTGACCAAACGCTGTTCTCCGTAGGCTGTAGTCTCGAGCTAATAACAGTATCCTAGACAGAAATGTACAAGACAATAAAAGATTGCCATTACAAATATTCAATCACTGTATACTTTATTTGATAGCGTGCAAAGTATAGATAGTGGGTTTCCACGGCTGAATGTCTTCATGGTCATAAAAGGCAAAGTTCTTCATGACATTATGTTCTCCATGCCAAATTTCAGTGAAAAATGCAAAGCAGAGCTAGTTTTATGAATCAAAAACTTTATGGTCACCCCTGTGCTGATTGTCTTTCTATAATGTATGCTCTCATTGTCTAAGTGAACTGATGGTAACAATATATACCAAGAATTTTCAGTGACCTTTTGTCCGATCACTTTTTTACGGTTAATTGCTCATATCAAGAAGTGATAAACCCGTGTTCGAGCCCCCAGTATAGCACTGGGAAGGGCATCTAGCTTTAATTTCCCAAGCTTCAAGTCTGTGTCCACCCCCATTTGAATGGGTATTAATAAGGACATAAAATGGCAACAGTCTCCATAGTCACAAGTACACAGCAGCCTTATCTTGCCTGTGCAAGAATAAGCTCTAACTAACCTCCTCATTGCTGCACACGCCGAGACAGAATTATGCAGACGTGTAATGGTTAGCATATTTGCTATTGAGGCAATACCTCTCCCTTCGTCGGAAACCTGATAAGCCAAAGCACCATCAAGTAGGAGCTCAGCTGTTGGAAGCTGTCTGGTACCTGTTTTCAAGACACGTAATAAAATGAAGAATAAAATTTATCCAAAAATTGGGAGGGAAAGTGATGGGGAAACAGTTTTCCTTTGTCATTCCCTCGATAGCTAATGCCCATAAGAATTAAGGTATCAAGAGCCAAGTATGCCATATCATAAAAAAAACTACCATATTAATCCTTATGTGTTTCCTCATTCTTTCTCCCTTTTGCTGCCTTTTTTAATTACTCCCTCCTTATCAGAGCAGTATTATGAAGCATGAGGTATGAAGAACACATAAAAATGAACTAATTCTCAGGTTCACTGGGTCCTTATATCAAAACTATCAAAGATAATCCCAAAAATAAAATTGTAAAATATCATATGATTACCCGGTTGTTTTGCAGTACAGTATACGTTTGTATCACTTTACTCAGATAAGAAAACAACAAATTATCGGAAAGGCATCAAAACTCACTCCTACTTGAGACTTACCTAGTTTATTCTTGAGTTTGACAATCTCAATCCCATTCAGTTGCCCATCGTCTCTCCTCGTCTCTAAGTAAAACATTGCCAAGCCCAGAGATTTCTAAAAAAAAAATAAAAATACGGATGATATCAAGTGCTTTATGAAAATCCCTAGTAAATATGTACCTTTTGTATAATTTAGTGATTTGAACAAATCTTAGGGTTAAATTAAGATAGAAGGAAAGTTTAAATTTTATAAGAATCCACAAATATCTTGAACAATTCAAGTGCTGCAATACTGAGTTGTACCATTTTATAAAAATAAAATTTATCTTCTTTTGTTCCTCTTCCTGACCAAGTTGCTTCCTCTGCTAGAGCCATCTGGTTTATAGTCTTTGACTTTTTCCAGGTGGGCTTATTGCTTGGCTTATGATAATAATAATGATAATAATAATAATAAGAATCTCTTTCTATACAACAACCATAATCCACCTTATAAAGGGGATGGTTGAGTCAAAGCAAAATACCTTAGGAAAAGAAAATACAGAGGAGGGGATTTCCAGTCCCCTCGCTCTGCCCCAATTAGTCAATTTTTATGACACACAGGGGAAGACGGAGATAGTATTCTTGCCTCCCCAGGAAAAACTTACTGGTTCTGGTTGGTCCTCAGATATAATGCTGGCTAGTGTAAGGGTCATATCAGAGTCAGTGGCAGAACTGAACCACTTGTAACCGTAGAGAAAATGGGAACCGTCGTGTTGATCCAGAGCGACGGTTTCAGTTCCTCCGCTGACATCTGAACCTCCTAAAATTAGAGAATTATGTGAAGGTCTAATCTGGTTCAAGATTTTAATACCTTGTAATTTGTTATCACATTGGAGACATGGTAGTGCAAAGGTTCAGATGCTCGACTCAGGAATGAATGACTTGTTTGAGCACAACTGGGGACGTTAGCATGCATGAAACTGTTATTCCTGGGCTTCTACCTGTCTGTGACCACCCCTATTCGTTGGATATTAATAGTGACATATAAAGAAGCAAACTACAGTTATTTATCACCCTGTATGACATTCTGTGTGGCATACAATGGGCACTTAAAAGGGTAAGAGATGTGACAGGCAGTCAAATCCACCCTCCCTAATTTAATTTTCTAGCCACAATACCATAACATGATTGGAGGCTGTTATGCTGTAACATAAAACTGCAGCTCTGGTTGTTTGTTGTCGTATGGCAAAGCTGAACACACAAGTGGGCAAAAGTGTTACGTAAGCGGGACAGATTTTCAGAAATTTACGGTACTTTTTAAACAAATTTTTTTTTTGTGCGTACCTATTCATCCTCATTCGAATGGGGGTGGACATAAACAGGTTGGAGATAGGGAATGAAGGCTGGATGCTCTTCCTAACACTCCAAGGTGGGTACAAACAAGGGTTTGTCACTTCCCAAGTCGAATGCTTTAACCACTCTCTGCTGAAGTTTCCTCCCCAGTAGTTTTAAGAGAATACTTATTAGAGAAAAAAAAAAGTCAAGTCAATTTAGAATTTTTGAGATATTACTTAAGTGGCCGCCATGGCAGGGGTGTTAGAGAGCACGACTCTTGATTCATCAGGTTATTGGTTCGAGGTCCACCACGGTCTGTGGTCAGAAAGGGCATTCACTCAGGGTAATGGTTGCACTTGCCAAAGCCAATATTCTTTACATGAAGGCACAGTCCTAGCCCTCCATGGAAAAGGAAGTCCGTGACATACAACCAGATATCACTTACCTCTCTTCTCTGTCATCCACTGACCAGAAGTCCAAAATTCAGCAGGATCTCGTGATGTGAGATGACGATAAGCTTTTTTTAAATAGGGTGAAGTACTAACCTAGGAAAGAGAAAAATATCACTATATTGCAAAATGTAAACCATTATTTTTTGGTTATATATTTCTAAACACCAAAAGGAAAAAATCATTTTGTGGGACCAATGCATAAAGTGGTTACAGCGCTCAATGTGGGAAGCGACAACCCTGAGTTCGAGCCCGCCACGGAGGTGTTAGGAAAAGCATCCAGCTTTAATGCTCCAGCTTCAACCAGTCTGCATCGTCCCCCATTCAAATGTAGAGTTAATAGTGACACAAAAAATAGCAAAAAAATAAACTTGACAGTCATTAATGTTTTAGGAATAAAGACACAAATCATTGTTAATGAACCATTAGAATATTTTAATGATCTGGAATATAATATAAGATACTTCGCCCTCTATGACTTAATTCATATACAGTGTTGCCTCACTTATCGCGGTAGTTCGGTTCCGGGACCCGGCGCGAACCCGGAAATCCGCGGAGTACGATCAGCCTATATGTACATAGATATTTTAATGTATTTTTACATTTACACTGTATAAACCCTCCCTGTACTGTTAAAAAAACACCCTTTACATTATAAATAACAGCAAGCAACGTATTTTTTTATGAAAGTGATAGGAAAACTTACCATGAATGAGGTGATGATGACTTGACATACATATGTACAGTATTTTACAATAATTCTTACGTTTACGTAAAACAGCGGCCGACATCCACAAACTTTTTTCCTTCTTTCAACATATCTAAGAGTTTCACTTTATCTACAATGGTTAACATTTTCCTTTGCCGCTTAGGCTCACTTCAAGAAGCCTTAGAAGACGAAGGATGCTTGGGAGGCATTGCAAAGGTTAAAATATGCGAGTAAAAAAATCACAAGCAAAACATATTAATAATAATAAGCACAACATGAGTGGCGCACACGAGTGAGGCGAGACAATGGACGATGGTGGGAGCCTTTGTCCGAAACGCTGATAACGGTATCGTATTTTACATGTTGCAATACTGTTAGTATTTATGTTTTTTACTATTTTTTACTGTTATATTATTCTTAGGCTAAGAAATAAGTTTTTTTTTTATCAATAAAATCATGAAACTACTGGAAATATAAATATATATGCTAGCTCACGTAGCTTCGACCCCAATACATTGTACGCTATCGAACACAAGCAAAACGTGAGTTAGACTGAACGAGTCTTTGTCCAAAACGCTGATAGCGGTATCGTATTTTACATGTTGCAATACTGTTAGTATTTATGTTTTTTACTATTTTTTACTGTTTTATTATTCTTAGGCTAATAAATACGTTTTTTTTATCAACAAAATCATGAAACTACTGGAAATATAAATATATATGCTAGCTCACGTAGCTGCGACCCCAATACATTGTACGCTATCGAACACTATTTCGTATGATGCAATACTGTGAGTTATACTGTACGTACGTATATCATTCAGTTATTAGTACAATGTATATTAATTTAAAATTCATCTACTTATTTGATGATTGTACAAAATCTATTGTATTTATTCATTGTAATTTGGACCAAATATTCCTTTTGTAAAGATTATACTGTACTTTTCAAAAGAGGTAGTCAATAAACGTATCTATCTATATATCTATCTATCTACATTTATGGTTTTTACTATTTTTTACTGTTTTATTATTCGTAGGCTGGGAAATAATTTTTTTTTTATCAATTAGATAATGAAATATGTTTTTTTCAATAAAAAAAAATGAAAATACTGAGAAATTTTTTTTTACTATTTTAATAGTTTTGCATATACCCATGAAATAAAATAATAATTTATCAAAAAAAAAAAAACGCGATAGAGTGAGAATGCGAACCAAGAAGCGCAAATAACTGGGATAACACTGTACAGCATATACAATGGCCGTAATACTCCTTGTTAGGGAGGCGACCCCCTTAGATCCTTGGGGATAAATGGGTGCCACCATTTCCCCCATAACCATCCTCCTTGGGTCATCCACAGGGTAAATGGGTAAGGATCTTCTGCTGTGAGGCCTGACAAAGCAGTAACAAATAAAACAAAAGATTTTCCACCATAGCATAGCTTGCTCATTCCTATTCCTGAAATTCCCACTCGTTGGAATGGTAGAAATTTGCTGTCAGTAGTCGAGATAACCTACAGAAATAGAAGACTTACAGCATCACATGAATGGCTAATGGTAGTAAGTATATGGCTTACCACACCAGTTCCGTGACTTACCGTAACAGTCAGATGACTCAGTTCAACAGTTACACAAATTCCTATGGCAGTTACATGAGCTCCCCTAACAGTCAAATGACTTAACATAATACATATGTGACCTAATCTACTAGATGAGTAATCTCGACCACAACTTACTATTGTAAAAGAATGACGACTTACAACAGAAATGTGACTTGTGGTGACAGTAAGTTGACTGACTACTTACTGTAACAATAAGACAATTTACTAAAGCTAATTTACATGAAGTATCATAACAGCCTCTCTGAGCTATCAGAAGAGGCTGGATGACTCCAGCAGTGATGCCTATCTAAGATGTAATACATCACTCCATACAAATATACATTATGGAATGCTGCACCACACAAGACCACATATGCCAACAACACAACATACACTCCCTGAGAGCTATGAGGAAAAGTCCGGGAACAGCTATGATCTTCCTCTTAAGGACTAGGACTGTTCAGCCAGGCAGCTTAGGGAACAACAAAAAAACTTACCATACCAGTTTTTGCGGCACCATCAGTCATTGCAAGGGGACACGAATACAGGCCAGATGATGGACTAAATATCCCCAATTTAACCATCTGGTAAAGCCTGTCGTATTCTCCGTACTTTCCTTCGTACGCGAGTGCAATTAATCCCTCTTCTGCCGATATTCCTTTCAGCCGTTTCCAGGCTTCACAAGTAACTGAAAGCAAAAATATTTATACAAGAGTTGCAAGGCGTCCAATTCTCCCTAATCGATGGCCAAGATCATGAGGGTACTGTTTTATTACTGTCCTCATACAGCCAATGGTGTACTGTTTGAGTCGACAAGGGTTACCTCACACCCTTTTCTTCTCACTCCATAGTGACTCTGGCAAGAGAAAGTTGTAATGCCACAATGGCGAAATAAAACTCCAGATCTGATTGGCACTAAGGTCCTATCTAGTGAGCACGTAAATGTTGCTTTAATCCTCATTCAAACACGGGTGGACACACACAGGCTGAAGCTGGGGAATAAGGCTAGATGCCCTTCCTATGGCACTACAATGTGCTCGAACATTCAATTGTTACTTCCTGAGTCAAGCACTCAAACCACTGCACTACTTCAGTCCCCTGTACATTATTGTAAATGGTTAATGAAAAGTGTTGTTCTTGATGATTAATAAAAACTCAATTATCACTTTTGTCTTAAAGAGCATTTTCTTTTTCAATAAATATTTACACTGTCAGTTTACAATGCATCCTATACAGTACATACACAGCAATGATAATAAGGTAGTTTTATAAGTCACTCTTAATCGCCCAAATATTGGGGTGGACATAAATATTTTTGAGCTGAAGGAATAAAGTTGAATGTCCTTCGTAATGCCCCGTGGAGGGATCAAACTCCCATTAGTCATTTCATGACTCATACACTCCACCATTGAGCTAACACAGCCCCTATTAATAGCAGAGATATATTGGTATATAGTACGCTGAAGCCAACAATGTAACCACGTATAAACAGGAGAAGGATGGCAGAAGAGCTTCATCATGCCCTGCTCATTGCAAAACCTTCGTTCCACTATCCTTTTTAGTCAGCTTTTACATTACACAGGGTATACAAAGGTATTCTTTCAACCCATAGGAAGATATATATACATTTATTTTGTACTTAAGGGGTACAGTGTGTAAGTCAGGAAGCGCAGTCCCTGACCAATGTGGGTTTGATCCCACCGTTGGTAATTAAGACATCCAGCTACCTCCCTTATAAACCCAACCTGTCTGTTACCACCCCATTTTAATGGGGACTAATTGTGACCAATAAAACCTGAAAAAAATATCTCCTTTATCTCGTACCTAATTCATCTCTCCTGTTGCCCCAGGCATCGAACGTTCTCACATATGGCTGATTAAGCTCACACTCTCTCCCAAGGCTATAAATGTCAGTGACAGCCCTCTGCCCAAATCGAGTCAGATCGCTCCAAATGGACTCTCTAACCTGTTTAAGAAAAATGAAGGAAAGTTATTATAGGACAGTAAGAAACAAATTCATTACTAAATCCAAAGCATTTGCCTCTGTGAATTAAATATTTCAAATAATTTTTTCCATATCAATCTTTTTAATGCACAAAAAATTCAGGGGAGGCAGCGCAGTCAATCCTTCACCTAATTTATATCAGGGACAAACCACTGGGAATATCATTGTCTAAAAGGCATTATAAGGTATATAATATATTATCCAAATATGTACTTGAATATGTATGGCATATTGGTTCTTTCTGTTAATTAATCAATGTTTTTTTAAATAAAAGATAAATTAAATTAACATACTAATGTAATTCATTATTTAAACTCTCTATAATATTAACTATTTTCTTAAAATTTATTTCATAATTTATATATAAATGTAAGGAATCTGCGCTTAAGATCATTAACATGGAATAAAATAATTGTCTAATTCCGATATAGCATACCCAATAGTTTGATTGAATTGCAATTTGTCCAATACACTAAGTATGCATAAATGCTTAACTGTGACCTTAAAGCATACCCAGCAGTTTAAGTGCTGACCAAAATTTGTCGTATACACTAAGTGGCCAATTGATATACAAATGCTTCATTGTGGCCTTGGAGCATACCCAAGGTATGTCATATACACTAGGAAGGCAGCTGATATATGCTCATTCAAATCTAGATAAGAACTGTGTCAGTCTAGCTAGGCAGATGATATACGCTCTTTCAACTCTAGATAGGAACTCTGTGTCATTTTAGCTAGGTAGTTGATATACGCTCTTTCATATCCAGACAAGAAAGTAGTGTTATTCTTTCAATAATAATTCCAAATTTGGATGTGTGTTGCATTTACCTGCATATCCATATTGAATGGGGTGCTAAGATATTAAATCTTCCTGTGCAGTGAATATTCATTTGATAGCAAGTAAACAAAAATGACTGAGTTAAGGAATATTACACTATATTATGAAATCTCACATTTCACTAAAATGACGATGACAATATCTGGTTACAATAAATCTAGACACATAAACATTTTCTTACATTACAGACAAAAATATTCTGGGGACTGCAGTAGTGCAGTGGAGAGAGTACTTGACTCTGGAAGCGACGGACCGGCGCTTGAGCTCACCTGGGAGCGTTTGGAAGGACGTAAAGCCTTTATTCCCAAGTTCCAACCCGTGTCCACCCCCATATGAGAATGAAGAGCAACACGTAAGATGGAAAACAACATCACAATAAAAAAATTATTTCTCACCTCTTGAGGTATAAATCGGGTGAGGTAGGAGGTGAGAAAAGCATTATTGGTGAAGGTGTTTTCCTGATGAGGTGGAACCTGCGTGAAATGACCAAGTTTAGCTCTTGAGTACTGAATCCTAAGTTTATGTTTCAGTTCTTCGGCATATGCAGCCTCTGTCTTGATATCTAAAGAGGAAAGAAAAACATCAGATTAATTCAGCTCACAAGTAGGGTTGCCCATGGCACCAGCCAAACGTTGCAATAATATAGCTGAGAGTCTTTTAGACTTAAACAGGACTGTCCTGGACAGCTCAATATTAAGTCTCCCTCCAGAATGCCAACATCTATACCAAATATTCTTGCATATTCGTTACACATCTCTCATTATCCCTTCACATCTGACAATCCACAACACTCCACATCTCTGTTTCTCTTTGGTTTATGTTGCTTCATGCCCAGGCCTGATAAGGACAGTTTTGTTTACCCGTCCTAGTGTCACACTTTTAAATTAAAATATAAATAAAGAAACATTGCAGTAGAATACTTAGACTTTATTATCTTATATACAGTAGTAAGAACATAAAAATCTCCAATTTCTGTAAGTAATAAACTATCACCTTATCTCTCAGCAGATTATTGTCAAGAGGCTCGTTAAATATAAAAATATGGTTGACTTATGAAATCCTATTACATATTCCCATAAATATTGTATAAAAACACTAAGATTTTATGATCTGATCAAATTTGCGATACTAAAGCTGAAGGGTCTTGTGGACTTAAATAAGACTGTCCAGGATACTTTGATGTTAAGTCTTCCTTTAGTTACAGTTCTTTTTCTATGCCTACATCAACACCGAATATTCTTGGATATTCATTGCACACGTCTTATTATCCCTTCACATCTGACAAGTCACAATACTCCCCATTTGTTTTTCTCTCTCTGTTTTCTTTGTGCCCAGGCCCGACGAGGGTAGATTTTTTTTTTTTTTTTTTTGGGGGGGACCCGTCCTGGTGTCACAATCATAAAAAAAAAACAGAAACACAAAAATCTCGTTAATAAAAAAAAAAACTTGCTCCTAATCATGCATATAACTATCAAAAAAACTCGTTCGGTATTAATATATGGTTGACATAGGAAATTCTAACACATTTTCCTCTTCACGAGTGAAGAAAATATGACAATGTCCACATTATATCTGTACATAAAAATAAAAAAAATTTCATGTACTATTTCATTACCTCACTCCATTATTTAATCTGTTAGACTTCTTTCTACTAAATACTCCTTCAAAATATAAGATGTAAGCATTCAGTCTTCTTACAGATAAAACCAAGTGACAAAGGGAAAATTGAGTAAATATATGATAAAGTCCCACTGATTACCCCTTGTTTGTATAATTTTGCTTGGTTGTGGTGTGGAAAAGAAATTCTGTAAATAAATATAGGATATTTTTTGGTCACAAAAATTGGATATGATGGTACACAGACACACTTAAAAGGAAGAAATTTGTTATCCAAATAAAGACGAGAGTATTATCCACATACCCTGTGGGTGACCAAAGCACGTGGTAGGGGAATTGTGGCAGCACTTTATCCCCAAGGAGCTAAGAGGAGTGATCAGGGAATATTAAATACTGACGAATGTGTTTGCTTTGACTCGACCAACCACTTACAAGGAGGATTAGTGGCCATTATATAAGTATATGTATAACCCACTAGCATTGCATATTTTATTTAATACAAGGTGAATATGATGTAGTACACACCTTTTTCAGGGCGAGAAGCAACACGCTGATATCCATACGCTGTCGTTGAAACTGGGGCTTGCAATCTACTTATGCATTTCAGAGAAAGAGTCGAGTCCTTTACACGTTGCAAAAACATCTTTAGTAGATGCTTAAATTATCTTCAAATATAAAATAAAGATTAGCTAATCATATGAAGCAAAATGAACATTATTCACAAAAGCAAGAGATAAATAAGATAGGTAAATAAGTAGCTATACAGAGGGATTGGATTATAATATACTGTGTGCTGTTTTGCCACTGTTAATTCCCATTTGAATGGGCGTGGACACAGCTTGGAGTTGAGGAAGTAAGGCTGGATGCCCTCTCTAACGCCCAGCGGTGGTTTCAGATACAAAGTTGTCACTTTCCAAGGCGAACGTTCTAACCACTGTGCTACCATTAGCCCTATTTCTAAGGATACAGTACTATAAAAAAATTAATAGTGATGTATAACTAAGATATGACAGAGGCAAAATAAAAGTATTCTGAAAAGTTGATGATTTGGGGAAACCTAAGACGAGTACTTGGGAATGGGATCTCATATTTGGTAATTGGCTTAAAAAACTAATAAGTGGTTTGAGATGTCTTGGAGGTACTGAAGCATGCCAGAGAAGCTTTGGAACTTCATAAAGGGGTATATCTAAAAATATCAAATACACAGGGAAAGAAAGTGGGGACCACAGTAGCACAGTAATTAGGTCGCTCAACTCAGGAGTGACAAACCTGTGTTCGAGCCCAATGCAGGGTGTTAACAAGGGCATCCAGCCTTAATTCCTCATCTCCAAATTGTTTCTGTCCCTCCCAATATACTTTAAAATGGTAAACAATATCATAGTAGAAGAAAATACTATAGTATTCCCATTATTTTAGCAAACAAAATAATTCAATTTTAGTCCATTTAAGATACTGTTAAGTTTTGGCAGCATTTTATTGAATAAATGTTATGACAACAATGATATATTATTAAGACAGCCTAAATAATATTATTGCTATATGGTACCTTACAGAGTACGTATCCGCATTTGTATTTTAAAGAAAAAACGAAAAATATGGTACATAAGTTTTATGAAACACTTTTTGAATATTAAACATAGTTTTCAGGACATGTGGGGAGAAGTGGAGAAGAATAACCAAAAAGCACATTCATACATATGATTGCTAAAAGGTACATACAAGGCAAAATACACAGTGAGTATAGCATCCACTTAAGAGAAAAAAAAAAAAAAAAGATTCATATGAATCAATTATATCAGTGAACATCACAAAAAGCTTTTATTGGTTAATTTGGTTATGAGGCAAGACTAAAATATATAAGATGCTTGCTGTAGGTATTATAATATTTTCAAATTACTAAGGAAGGGATATCAAAACCACATACATGATGTAAAAAGTCATCACAGGCTAAGGGAAGGGATTGAATATATTTTCTATTGTGTGTATGCTAATCATATGATATCCAAAATTCTGAAGGAAAAATATTGATGGCAATTTGCATTCAGCCTATTTGGTCTCATACATAGGAAACAGAAAATGGTAAGTAAATGGAAGAAGAAGTAGGAGCAAAACAAGTTTCAGATCATAAGTAGAGCTTAGAGAAACGTTAACTATAATAATTAAAACGCGCATCACACTATCAGATAAGGTGATAGACAAAGAGAAAACATTACACCAGTCATCGTTATTTTAATTATTATCAAACAAGATTCCGTCTTGACATTCTTTACTCGATTTAAAACAACATACGGAAGAGATAACGATGCTCGGAATATGAAGATTTCTTGCTATTTTAATTCACATAGTTCAGTTA
This sequence comes from Halocaridina rubra, assembly GCA_037179515.1. Classification (NCBI taxonomy): domain Eukaryota; kingdom Metazoa; phylum Arthropoda; class Malacostraca; order Decapoda; family Atyidae; genus Halocaridina; species Halocaridina rubra. The sequence continues at coordinate 185,626 of JAXCGZ010013247.1, read as the reverse complement.
TGTTTCCATAATAGTTTAACTGGCACTTGGCATTATAATGAAAAAATCAATTCGTAATACTATATATATATATATATATATATATATATATATATATATATATATATATATATATATATATATATATATATATATATATATATATATATATATATGAGACAAAATTATTCCAAACTGTATACTGTAATACTGTATATAATACTGTATATACCAAGTCACTGGGCAAATTTTGAGAAATAAACAGATGGTATCTAGTAAACATTACAGTATATTCGGCTTTATTCCTAGATTGATATATAAAGACATTCTCAACTTATGAACGAGTTAGGTTCCAGAAATTCAGTCGTAAGTAAAACTGTTCGTAAGTTGTGTTTAGGTAAAAAAATTACTGTACAGTGCTGTATAGACATATGCATTACTATGCAGTACTTAGGCTAAAGACACTTTACTACTACATAAAATATAAAGTATACATTATTAAAGAATATTAATACAGTAATGATAATGTAAAAATACAGTTCAGTAGTACATACATTAATACATGGGTAGATAATGAGTACTTGTTCATATCTGTGATGTTCGTAACTCTCGTTCATAAGTAGGGGAGCTTCTGTACCGTATTCTGTATATATATTATTTTTTACAAGTTATTGTTGGTATTAGTCCTCATACTAGGGGTGAACACAGACAGAGTGCAGCTGGGGATGCTCCTCCTAAAGCCCCACAGTGGCTCGATTGCAGGTGTGTCAGCTCCCAAGTCGAGTATTCTAACCACTTGGCTCTCCGGTGATCCCCAGACTGATATATATATATATATATATATATATATATATATATATATATATATATATATATATATATATATATATATATATATATATATATATATATATATATATATATATATATATATATATATAGTATTAAAATAATGTGATTTAGTTTAGTAAACTGTATATGGTTAAGTATGGAACAGGAATGACCCTTGAACTTAAAAAAAATAAAACTAAATATAACTAATTAGTTACTAAAAACTACATTTAATACAACTATAAAATATATACTTTATACATTTTTACTGTACAATTACTGTATTCTGTCAGATCTTGTTTTATGGAGTCTGAAGTAATATAAAAACTGTAACATATTCTGAAATATGTATTTTGTTGCTCTCCATGAAAAAAATTTATTTAAAATACTGTGGTGTGTATAATATGAGTTCATGAACTAATAATAATAATGGTAGTAGTAGTAGAAGTAGCAGTAGTAATAGAAGTAACAGTAGTAGAAATAGTAGTAGTAGTAGTAGTAACAGTAGTATTAGTAGTAGTATACAAAATGTGGCCTTTCCAGGAATCCTGTCAAGTAGATCTAATAGTAGAGTGAAGGTGTTATTAATTGTAGTAGTAGCAGCTTGTTCCATTCCGGATATACGTCGCGGACTCCCTTTTCTACCAAGGGCTAGGACAGTTTCCTTCCTGCGAAGGACTTGTTTTGGCAAATGTATTCTTTACCCTGAGTGCATGCCCTTGCTAACCTCAGACCGTGACGGGGCGCCAACCCTCGACCTGACGCCTCAAAGTCGCGGATGCTACCGCTTGATTCACGGTGACAATTGTAGTAGTAGCAGTAGTTTTTTACTCTCATCATATAGATCAAACAATAGTAGTGGTAGTAGTAGAGTAGCAGTAGCAATGTAAAAGTTATTTCAGCACTAGTAGTAATAGTATACATTAATATATCCAAAACATATACTGCTGATGATTATTTATACCACATATGATACCCAAAACCAAAAAATTCTTTTTTGATATGTATGCACAAATATTCGTGCAGAAATACGTCGTAAATATTCGTGAAGAAATACGTCGTAACTACAAGGTAAAACACTTTCACATTTACAAATAGAGTTTTTTACCAATTACTGTCATAATAAACACTCAATATGGATCAAACTCCAAAAGATAATTAACTGATTACTTGTTTTATAAAGCTATGGAGGAAAATGGCCGTCAAATATGGAGAATAACTAACTTTTACTTCAAGCAAACTTGCAAGCTTGCCATTGAACTTGAAGACGTAAATTCTTGACGTAAATTTATGTCTGACGTAAATATGTTTATTTATATGTGTTATTACCACATATTTAATGTTCATTTTATGTAATATGATTTAATAAAAAAAAACTCATTCATTAATGAGATTTTTGCAAATAAAATTTATTACATTCGCGTTTTTTTTACATGTATTATTTTTTTAAATTTATATATGTATATTACTATATAGTTAATACATATTGTATGTAACATAAAATACATAAACGGTCTCATATTATTATAATGCATAATTTCTCGTTAAGTCTATCATATATTCATATCAGTATTATCGAAAGAAGCTATTATAGGCCTAAAAATTTATTCAACCTCTTCTTTAAGTTGTGGTGATGGAATTAAGGTTCTGAATTAGTTAAATTTTGGAGTAAATTTATATATTAAATTGTTTTATATATATATATATATATATATATATATATATATATATATATATATATATATATATATATATATATATATATATATATATATATATATATATATATATATATATATATATATATATATATATATATATATATAGTCCTCCATATCTCTGGGTCCTCTTTACTTTGACTGTTTTTTCTGTCTGTCGTTTTCCTTTGTGTGACATTACCTCATCTCTGCCTTGCCCTTAACTTTTTCTTTTCCTTCATCTTGGTATTTTCTCGTGCCCGGGCCTTTGTTGATGAGGGCAGTTTCTGCCTATCCCGGTGTCACACTCTTAAAAAAAAGAAATATATATATATATATATATATATATATATATATATATATATATATATATATATATATATATATATATATATATATATATATATATATATATATATATATATATATATATATATATATATATATATATATATATATATATATATATATATATATATATATATATATATATATATATATATATATACAGATGAAAAAACTTAGTGAATTAAATTTTAGCCGTTTTAAGTAACTTTGAATTAATAATAATAATAATAATAATAATAATAATAATAATAATAATATAATAATAATAATAATAATAATAATAATAATAATAATAGTAATAATAATAATAACTTTAATTCAATTTAATGAAAAGAATATACTAACACAAGTGTTATGTGAATATATCCTTTAATGTCACCGTGAGCTCCCAATCGAATGGGGATGGACACAGATATATCAAGGCTGGATGCTCTTCTTAACGCCATGGCGGTGGGATCGAATCAGTGTTAGTCGCTTCTTGACTCGCTACCGGGACCCCCTAATACTGATGTTGAGTGACTATTATCACCGAACAGTAATATTACAGACGACGTTATTATCACCATCCCATAAAGGCAATTGAAAAGTAACAATAAATTATTTTAGATTCTCGGTGAAAATACCGAAAAACATATTATCACCGACCGGTGATACCAAGACCACTGTTCTTTTCACTGTGCGGTGACTAGGTTAGGTTAGGTTAGGTTCTTTTCACTGTGCGGTGACTATAATAGAATCAGTAATATCACTGTGCGGTGATAATACACACAGCTTATTATAATGTATTTACATAGTTTGAAAGGAGTCCAAAGCTGTCAGAGTTGCTAGATACGGTCTCGACTTCCCGGAAGGAAGAAATGTCTCACTCTAGAGAACGGAACCTGGTAACTAGTAAACTAGAGTCTAGATAATCAGTCATATCTTTCACCTTAATTGGTTTTACACACCACCCCCATCCAGAAGACCAATCACACCCATCTCTCCCCCATACTATAGATATTATATATCTCATCTATGGAATGGATGGGAGACTTTCCCATGAAAATACGAGACATTGTTTATTATTATTATTATTATTATTATTATTATTATTATTATTATTATTATTATTATTATTATTATTATTATTATTATTATTATTATTATTATTATTATTGTTGTTGTTGTTATTATTATTATTACTATTGTGAGTTATCTTTCCACGGAATATCCGTTGTTTGTGTTGATAATTTGTAAGAAGATAACAATAATAATGATGATGAAGCTGTTGATACTACTACTACTACTACTACTACTAATAATAATAATAATAATAATAATAATAATAATAATAATAATAATAATAATAATAATTAATAATAATAATAATAACGATGAAGATGATAATAATAATAATAATAATAATAATAATAATAATAATAATAATAATAATAATAATAATAATAATAATAATAATAATAATGATAATGCAGACTGGGTACCCTAGGGATGAATACGGGACCTCATATACACTACAAGCATTTACATGCATTGTACCATGTGCTACAAAAATATCTACTTATTTGATCAACTACATTCATGCTCTCGACGCTGTACATACATGGTACGCTGTGGTACGCAGACATTTAACTTGTTAAGTAAATAATGTACATATTATGTATCCTTTGGTACACCAGTATCAGCTGTATTACCGACCCATGTAGCAATACAGTATTGGTACACTAATATTTAATTTCTCAAGTCAACAATGGATATAAGCAATGCCCCTGCGGCACTCCACTATTTACCTCCCACTCTTCCTCTATTAAGAAAATATCTCTTCCATCTTTAATCTCTCATTTTTAGTGTCAAACAGTATTAATACCCCTGCGGCACTCCACTATTTACCTCCCACTCTTCCTCTATTAAGAAAATATCTCTTCCATCTTTAATCTCTCATTTTTTAGTGACAAGCAGTATTTTCATATACACATAAGATATGTTATCTCAAAATCTCGTACGTAAGTCCAAAGAGGCACACTTTATCAGATAAGATACGTCCGTTAGTTCCGAGTAGCTTTATAATAATAATATAATCTCCTTCCTTCTCACTAGGTTTTTTTTTCTATCATTTTACATAATCACGTTTTTCTCATGATCTGGCAGTCCTTTTTTTATTTAATGCTAGGATAAGGCCCATGAAAGAAAGATACGTTGAAAATATTTGAAGTACTTATTAACCTCGTGACCTAATCTGGTCACCTCACAAAGTATAATGCAAAGAAATACACCCAACAAACAAGAACATATTCAAAGGGAAAAATAACGTCCTCATTGGGCAATTGCAAAAAAAAAAATACAATTTGATATAGATAAAAAAAACTGGGGGGGTAAGAAGATGATCCCCCGGCAATTGCCCCAGGGGGAATGAAGTAAAAAATTGGCATAATTTATAAGTAGGAAGGTAAAAACACAAGAGGAAAAAATACATTTTCTAGAACATAATATATTGTTGTTGTTGTTTTTTTCATTTTTGCATTATGCGTATACTTCACTACATTTCTGGCCATCATTTAACAGTATCAAGTTAAAATTTTCTATTCAGTTTAATATTATATGATCATAAGTATTGATTTGTTTTGTCCCAGTGAGACCAATATGTCCGTTAATATCTTTCAATATCATTAGAGTTTCATCTCCTGTATTTTCAGTTTATGGATCAATTTTATTCTTTTATTCTTTCTTTTCCTTCCCATCCAATTACCGACCTATTTGCCAAAATAATTCTTAGTAAAGTACTTCCATAAATACTTCCTAATCCTGCCATTTCTCTAAGTCTTAATTTCAGTGACTATGTATGGTAATTTGGAAAGTTGGATATTTCTAAGCTAGGTTGTTTATTTACATGTATAATTACATATGTTTTCCAATAAAGGTCCAGTATAACTCCGGCACCTTGGTTCTACCCTCCTCAAGAAGGTGGAGTTGCTTTGCACTGGTATATTTGTTTGTTCTAACCTAGCCTAAGGTTAGGTTAGGTTAGTACAGGTGTGCCAGTGCAAGGTGACTTTGCTTTGTTGAGGAGGGTAGAATTGAGGCACCGGCGTTATGCTGGACCTTGCGTGTTTTACATTGGGGTTATAACAGATAAAATGTTTCTTTTTTTCCCTTGGATACTCGACAACACAGTATTTGTTATTTTTCCTTCTATTATAATTATTATTAGTACCCATTCCAGGTTTGGATGTGGAGCTTGGCCGCGAAAGCATGTGCCAAGAATGCTGCATTGATCAAGTGTCCTGTGGGGCGGGCATAATATCAAAGAATAGCCTCACCGTATTCCCTGCGTGTCGTAAAAGGCGACTAAAAGTGGACGGGGCGGGGGGACTAGGAATCCCCCCCTTGTACCAACCTCCTGTGAGGCATCAAAGAAGAGGGAGAGTAGAGGGGAGTATAACTGCTCCCCAAACTGTTTCTTTTTTTATGTCGGCTACCCCCACTTTTAAAGGGGAAACAGCCACGGTATATGTATGTATGTATTGATTTCCACTTCCGTTTCTTATTGTTTATCGTGCTATTATCTCTGCCTTGTCCAGCAATTTTTTTTTTTGTCTCTATGTTTTCTTGTTGCTCAGGTCCAATGAAGATAATTTTCTTTGCCCGTCCTGGTGTCACACACTTAAAAAAAGAACGTTCATCATATCCATACAGTTATTTCCTACCTTACTTTACATCCTAATTGTTGCTTTGTCTATGTAATATTATTCATTCTTCACTTTTCCTATCTGTAAATGTCCTCATATTATCACAAATCGTTATATTTCCTTGAGGTGCAATTTTTTATATTTCAATTATTTAGTTTCACTCAGAAACATTAACTCTAAAAAGTCATTTTCTTCGAGTAACTCTTGTAACTCTACCATCTTTTGCCTTGTAGGACCTTGCATATATCTTGAGTATTAATTTGAAATGTTCATTTCATCTGTCTTTATATATGTATTTCTTCTATATATATACTTTTTCAAATCTTTCGTAGCTTGAATGGTACTGAGTATCCAGATTTATTTTTTCCTTTCCTAATTATCAACAATCCACAATTTCTTCTATGTGCCAGATCTTTTCTAATCCCTTCCTCTCTCTCTCTCTCTCTCTCTCTCTCTCTCTCTCTCTCTCTCTCTCTCTCTCTCTCTCTCTCTCTCTCTCTCTCTCTCTCTCTCTCTCTCTCTCTCTCTCTCTCTCTCTCTCTCTCTCTCTCTCTCTTTTCATTGTCATAATTCCTATTCATCTGATATCCAAACTCGTGTCATCCTTTTAACTAACTTGCATTACCTATTAAATTCCATAGCTTTTGTTTTGTTGATTTGTTCTCTTTCTATCCTAATTACTTAATCATTTTACAATCCTCGGCGTCTTTGTTTATCATCATGTCTCCTGCCTACTCCACATGCATTCTGATTCTGGTAGGTTGAATATAATAATAATCTTCTTCTTCTTCTTCTTCTTCTTCTTCTTCTTCTTCTTCTTCTTCTTCTTCTTCTTCTTCTTCTTCTTCTTCTTCTTCTTCTTCTTCTTCTTCTTCTTCTTCTTCTTCTTCTTCTTCTTCTTCCATGGTATCAATCGTTTTATTTGCTAGTTCTCCTCCTGTTTTCTCCATTTCCCTATCAAGTTCTTTTAGTTCCTTTATTTATCTCCACAGTTCTTTATTGAATCAACTGAAGAATCTCCCCCAGAGTACCCAACTGAAGAATCTCCCCCCAACTGAGATCAACTGAAGAATCTCCCCCCCCAGAGTGCCCGGCGTAACAATTTCAGAGAGAAACTAGAGAGGGGGAGTGTTGTGACATGTCAGATGGGAAGGCCTGAAGGGATGTGTTAGGTTAGGTTAGGTCTGTCTGTTTATCTACCTTGGAATATATGGATGGATGGATGAATTTCAATTACGAAATAAAGACCTAATTCAACCTAACCTAACCTAATCTAACCAAACCTAAGCAGACAGACAGTACTGAAGAATCTCCCCCCCTAACTCAGATCAACTGAAGAATTTCCCCCTGGGTGGTTCTGAGGGGAGATTCTTCAATTGATCCCTTTATTTTCTTCTTTTATTTTCGAGTTTTCCTCACATCTTATCCTTCGTTCTGGATCAGATTGTATGAATAAATTCTTGTATTATTGAAGCATGTATGGAATCATTTTTCACAAGGATCACAAATTATCCCTGTTACTAACTCTTATTTTTTTTTTATCGTTGATCTCTATTCATGATAGTAAAACTATCACTATGTATTTTTTCTTCTCAGCTCTCTAGCTTTCTCTATTTTTTATTATTTTCTCTCAATTGGTTTAAATATATCCGTAAAGGTAGAAAAATATTCACCGAGCAAACTTGAGCAAAAATAAAAACGGATAAATTTTTTTATTCATTCTACATATAAATGTAATTAGATGAGTTTATGTCTAATACCATTTTCTTTTATGATGGCATTAAAGAAAACGTAAAATATTTATTAGTAGACTAAAGTATAAGGATTGTACCTCGCTAATGTTTTAATTTTTAAATTCATGTCCCCCATGAAACTCATATATTGTAATTGATGAAATAACTACGAATTTTTTACGTGTAAATTTCATAGTTTTTTTTCACTTTGATTCTTTCTTTGAAGTTATATCAATTATCAAACCAAGAGAGAAATTAATTATTTTATATCTTATTATCATCATCAATATGCTAATGATTTTAAATTTATAATACTATCTTGAAATATTTTCCTATCTTTTATATTAAAACATATTTATTATCATATAAATAAAAGAAAAAAAAAGAATAATACTTATGTTGCGCATCTCCAATTTCTTTTGTTTTTTAGCCGATTGTTCTCTGCGCATGCGCTGTCACAGGCCTTTACGGAGTCATAACAAGAGAGCATGCCTCCGAAAGGTGAGTGAAAGAGAAAATAATGCCAAAAATGGCGATTTTGCGCAAAATAATCACTATTGAGTTAATTCTCAATAAAATAAGATAAATGTGATAAACTGGTGTTAAATATTTGGTAATTTATGTGTTAATAATGTTAAAAATAACGTCTGATATATGGTGACTTTTCGCTGCACATGTGGTCAAGTGAAATTTTTACAATTGGTTTTAGCAAATTATTTTGTAAATTTTTATCATTGTATGATTGAGTTGAGCACAATTAACTGTGTCGGTAGAGCCGTAAAGTATCATATTTTTATGTATTGATAAACCCCAGCTTCATTTGTAATATATTTGTTAGTTTGTTAACAGGTATCATAAATCTCAAAGGGGTACAGCTGTACCCTTGGGTACCCCATTTCCCATGGAAAATAGCACATTTTTGTTCAATCTTGTTATTGCGTCTACAGAAATAATGATTCATAGGTGAAATCTGACATTTATGCCGTTATGGTATTTGAGGCGAACGGACAATTGCCCTAGTTAAGTGTAAGAGTGGACAATTGTCCCTTGGTAATATTATGTTCTTATGTAAATTATAACTGAACATAAGAATAGAGGACACTGCAACATGCCTACTGGCACACACGAGGCAGCTCCATTTTTGAATTGCATTTTCAGCATGTCTAACCTATTCTATTCTACTCTACTTATTTATTCTGTTTTTCTTTTTATGATTTTTCTAATAAGCACTAACCTATTCATACCCACCCTACCTCTGTCATATGTCTATCTAATCTACATTTGAAGGTGTCTAAGATATTGGCATTTACTATCATACTAGGAAGCTTGTTCCATGCATCAGCTACTCTATTACCAAACCAATTTTTACCAATTTCCCTTCTGAACCTAAATTTATCAAGCTTAAATCCATTATTACGAGTTCTGGTTTGATCATGAATTTTTAAAACTTTATTAATATCTCCCTTGTTAATCCCTTTAAACCATTTATACACTTCAATCATATCCCCCCTAACTCTTCGCCTCTCTAGAGAATGTAGATTAAGTTTTTTTAATCTGTCCTCATATGGTAGATTTCTGATATTGTGTATCATCTTGGTCATTCTTCGTTGCACTCTCTCCAAGGATTCAATTTCCATTCTATAATAGGGTGACCAGAATTGCACAGCATAATCTAAATGGGGCCTAACTAATGCAAGATAGAGCTGCAAAATAACTTTTTCCGTCCTATTGCTGACGCTTCTTGAGATAAATCCTAAAATTCTGTTTGCTTTATTTCTGACTGCTGTGCATTGCTCTCTTGGCTTAAGACTACTACTCACAAGAACTCCCAAATCCCTTTCACACTGAGAACTCATGATTTCATGGTTATTTAGCTTATAACTAGTATTGTCTTATAGTACCCATTTTAACTACTTTACATTTTTCAACATTAAATTCCATTTGCCATTTGTCCGACCATTCAGATAATCTATTTAGATCTTCCTGTAAAGCATGAATGTCTTCTTTTCCATTTATAGTTCTACCTATTTTAGTGTCGTCTGCGAATTTACTGAAAAGAGGTTGTGTGAATAGTTTCATATTCCATACTTGGTTAAGTTAGGGACACTTGCCTGATGGGGCAGTTGACCTTAAGGTGATCAAGCTTGAATATATTTTTCACTTAGAATTTGGTATTATATATTATTTCTTGATTATGATATACTGTATATCACTTCACTGTTATCAGAATGCAGTTATCTTCCTTTGCTTTAATAGATAGGGGCTATTGTCCATGGATCAAGGGTCCTATGGGGCAATTTTTTTTAAAGCTGAAATTTTCATATATCTATAACTAAGATATATTACTGTACATTTTAAAATTAACTACAAGATGATCAAAAATATATTTTGTATATTTTTATAAATATTTACTTTCACACCCCCAAAGAGTTCATTGCAAATACAAATTTTGGAAAAATATTTAAAACTAAAACAATCCACATAGCTTGAGTGAGCAAAATAAACCTAACCCAATTTTTTTAAAAGCTGAAATAAATTTTGAGATTTTAACTGGGAGTGTTACAGTAAGCCTTTACCATATTTTATTGTGATAATAACCTTTTCATATATGGTGTGTGTTGTCTCACGTCTATGTCATTTTATGATTATTTCTCCCCATTATGTATGAGGCCTCAGATAAGTTAGAGCTAGGGAATAAGGCCTAGATGCTTTTCCAAATACTCAGCAGCACTTTGATCTTGTGTCTGTCACTTTCCGAGGCCAAGCTACAGTCACTTTACTACTAATGTTTAAGCAAATGAAAAAATTAACCTACTGGGGTTAATATCCATCGCAGAGTGACGAGCTTAATGTGTTTGTTACTGTTTACATAGAAATATTACTGGCCAGGGTTTGCTGTCACACCACCTCTGTTAATATATGGTGTAAACCCAGGAGGGAGTTTGGGGCCAGTAAATAATGTTTAGTTCTGTGTATTTTATTTCATTTTCATTAGAACCACGTCTACTAATGTTTAATTTTGCTCACCCAGATAGGAAAAAGATTGATATAGTTTATAATAATCATAGGTTAGTTCATTTCCATTTAAAAAAATAATGGGTTAATTATTGTTTTTCAGTTATTTTAGGTATTTTTCAGTGTATTCCCTAGTCAAGGTGTTTAAGTTAATATTTACCATACCTTCAATTTTAGATTGTACCATTACTAGGTATTTTAATGATGGCTTTGTGGATCATTTTGCACTTTGGTCCAATGTTTGCCATTTTGTCTCTATTAAACCCTGTTTTGAGGGCGGACACAGGCAGGCTGCCGCCTGGGAATTAAAACTGGATGCTCCTCCTAACATCCCACCATGGGCTACGTATGGATTTATCATTCTTCGAGTCTTGGGCTCTAACCACCGTGCTACTCTGGTCCACTTGCACTGTGATCAAATGATAATGTCTAAATTAAGATTAGCTTTTTCAGAATAGCACAAGACCAATTGTTGTCATCTTTTGTGATGGTTTGCAGTGTCATTTACGTATGGGCTTTGTGAAACAGCAATATGTAAACTAGCTTTTCTGTAAATGCAGTCGTGAGTGAGTTTGTCACCAGTAATGCAGACTATCCATCAGATAGGCATAATGATATTGGCAAATAATTCACCATGTCCTTTGATTAAGCTGTTCCAAGCTAATAGAGAAAAAACTCGTGCCCACAGCCAGCAAAGTAATCTCCCAATTTCTGTCAAATTATTAATTTTGTGTTAATAAACCCCAACAGAATTGGTCAGGACAGATAAGTTGAAGCTGGGAAATTGAGGCTAGATGGCTTTTATAATGCCCTGTGGTGGGTGTGAACACAGGTTTTGCACTTCTCAAGTTGAGTGCTCCAACTACGGTGTTACCTTATTGCCCCCACCCAAATCTCTGACAAGTAGCAGGTTGGAATTTATAAAACTAGTGACATACCCCAAGGTACTCTGTTCAGTTGCTTGTCAGAGCATAATTCACGCGCTGAGCAGTGTATAAATCACGAGAAGCTGTTGTCATTGCAGCAGTTGGTTGTCTCTAATACATGTTGCCAGGATGTGTCGATTTATATTAAAGGTATGCATGTAGATGTTGCAAGAAGTTAACTCTTCTTTAAATTCATATAATTATTCAAGTTACTTCCTTGGGCACTTGGAAAGACATACAGCCTTAAATCCCCAGCTTCAGCATGTGTTTGACCACCCTCATTTTTACATGTGAAACCGTGCATTACTATTGTTGCAGTGAATATTTAGATAACATCCTCGGGGTCCCCTCATTATGTAGGAAGAGACTTGGTGATAAAGAAGCGGAGCATGAGACATCCTATTTCACTTTTTCTTGCTGTAAGTCACCTGTTGAAATAGAGAGGATGGAGTAGTGTAACGAATTTTTCCTATTCTGTTTGGATTCCTGTGTGACTGCCTTTAAGGTATCTGGGATGTGGGACCATGATAAAAATGTTATAGGGGGCAATTTTCCTTCCTATCAATGATTAGACACTTTCTTAATAAGATAATGTTTTTAGTCACTTGCATACCTTGCTATTCACAGTTACTGCAGATTAGTCTGTGTAGTTGTAACATATTCACATGTAGTTTGATGGATTTAGTCGACACTCTTACCAAGGAAATCTCTTTTTGTCGTAAACATACCTTGCCATTCAGTTACTTATGGGAAATAAGCCTTTTTAGGTGTAGGATAGAAGTATTGAATTCTTTGCATGAATGCGGCTAAGCTATTGATGACTTTGTGACTTGGAAGTAATGTGAGGAAATCCTTGGAATGTTTTCCTGACTTATTGTAAAGATACTTTAGTTGAAGTCATTGTTTCGAAACTTGCCTTCTGTTGAGTTATAACAGACTTGTATATGTTTATATCCAAACAATTTAGTCAATCCAGAATGTAATCACTTTGAATCTTTTTAAAGAAACTTATATAAAATGATGGCTGGAATGATTTAAATAGTGATATATTTTTTATTACTGTGACTTGGAATACATGATTGGACTTCGCATTTCAGACGATAAAAAGAAAAAGCCGGCCGCCGGTGCGACTGGCGGAGGTGGAGGCAAGAAAGAAGAACCCAAGAAAACTGCCTCGGGGGCTAAGGCTGGAGGAGCTGCTAAGACCCCAGGTGGAGCTAAGGGTGGCCCTTCCAAAGCTGGAGGTGCAGGACCTTCTAAGGCTGGAGCCACAGGCTCTGCCAAAGCTGGAGGTGCTGCTAAGGCTGGAGCTGCAGGCCCTAAAGTTGGAGGAGCAGGACCTAAGGCTGGTGCAAAGGGTCCAGCGGGCGCTAAGGGAGCTGCTGGTGCCAAAAAACCTGTAGAGAAAGGAGCTGCTGGCAAAAAGGGAGCAGCAGCAGCCTCAGCTGCCAAGAAGGGTGCCCCAGCAGGTAAGAAGGGCGCAGCACCTGCCGGTGCCAAGAAGGGAGCAGCCCCTGCTGGCGCTAAGAAGGGAGGAGCAAAGGGAGCAGCCTCTGCAGGAAAGAAGGGAGTGGCCCTGGTGAAAAAGGATGGCAAGAAGGTTCTTGGTAAAGGAACAGCCCAGCAGAAAGTGGGTGCTAAGAAATTGACCATCGCTGCGTCAAAGAGCAAGAAACAGCAACAACTCAAAGGGAAGAAGAAGGGCCCAGCTAAAAAAGCGTCGAAGACTGCTCTTAAGGTAAAAAAAATATATATATATATCTGTGATAAAAGCTACTGGAAGAGCCTTCTTGCTGTTGTATTGGAGCTAACACTCCCCCTCTTTCTGTCTCATGAATTCTATAATATGTCTGGAATTTACTCTCTTGTTTCCATGTATTATATAATTTGTAATTTACATTTTGCTTCATATGTAGTTATGTCAGAAGCTCTTGTTTTTAGACAACACCATTCAGGAACTTCCCCAAGAGGGGGATAGCAGTGAAACCCCATCCCAGCCAACCTATCCTAAGTGGGTTGGGTACTTTTTAGCACTTAACTGTGTTAGCCTTGCTCTTTTGGCACAAAGCTAACCTAACCCAGCCTATCCAAAACAACTTAGGGCCAAATAATCCCAGTCCGATTCTAGTCTTTTAAAAATTATGATGGGGGAAGCATTTATGAGGAAGGAAACTAACAATTGGAGTCGTAAAGAAGTATTAGTGTAACCAACAGCTTTAAGTATTGGTTTTGGACAATTCTCAGTGTAAAGTGGTAAGATGTTTTCCTTGTGCCAGCTTTTCATTAGTATTGATATTTCTCTATCTCTCATCCTTGCCTTGTAACTCTGTGTTGCTGGACTGGATATCCCTGATATCATTAGAGATCAAGTTTTACCTTTTCACATTTGCATATCCTAAGATATTAATAGAACAGGAAAGCAAGGGATTTAAGATGTCTTTTAGTGAAATAACTGTCTCAGCTTACTTGGCAACGTTTTTTCACTGTTGAGCTGTTAAAAATACATCTGAATTATATTTTGTAGTTACATTGGGTAGAACTAAGGTGTGAGCAATATTTGCATTAACATGTACTTGATATTTGTTTCTTTGGACACTTGGAAAACTAAAATATAGTTCTTTAGTTTAGATAAGTCAGTGAGGTGTAGAGAAATATTTTGTTTTATAATGTCACATTTCTTGGCTGTAGCTATTAGCTGCCCTGTTAATCCAGTCAATAGAGGGTATTAGTACGAAAATTAAAGGCTCTTGTACAGAAGAGTAGCCCCAGGGGCTATCTTTACAAGGTAGTTCTGGGGGGGTTGCTCAGTCTTACAGGGTAGTGTACGGGGTTATTTAAGTGTACAATTGGTTCTGGTGTTAAAGATATTTACAGGATTTAAATTAAATATACAACTGTATATATTAATGAAAAATTTACGTTCTTGCCTCTTCTGTCTGTTAGGTTGTTAAGGGACGCTATGGAGTTAGAATAAAGAAGATCAGAACATTTGTGAGATTCCGTCGTCCCAAGACTCTGAGATTACCCCGCATGCCTAAATACCCACGTTTCTCCAAACCCCGCAAGAGCAAGTAAGTTATTGCTGGTTTTTATTTGTGTCTCATTTTTAATGTAGACAATGTTAATATCCCCCCCCCCAAAACGAGGTTGTACGTCATATGTTTTCTTATTCATTACAGGCTCGACCAATTCAATATCATTAAATATCCCTTGACGACTGAGTCAGCCATGAAGAAAATTGAAGACAATAACACACTCGTCTTTATTGTACACAACTTGGCCAACAAATACCACATTAAAGCGGCCGTCAAGAAGGTAAGTGTTCAAAGGTTAAAGTCTAATGTGTGGCAGAGGCAAAGGATATTGGTAGCTCTAGAGTCCAACTATATAGCCAGGGCCCACGCCCCCTCGCCAGCCTCGTGGACCCAGTGATCTGTTTCTAATGGATTCATAATGGACAGAGGGTCCTCGATTTACGTCCGAGTTCCATTCCTGAAATGTGATGTAACTCGAATGTATTGCAAGTCTGAACACCAATATAAGTACCCAAGCTAATGCAGTAGTAACGTTTTCCCTTTTCCATGCATTTCACAATCTCTAATCACTTCCATGGTGATGGCTTGCCTTTTCTTCAAATCACTGCCATCAGAAGAATCTGCTTTATGCTTGGAGACATAATACAGGTCAAAAATTATCCAAAAAGAATCAAAATAATTTACGGGAGATGCGTTGTAGCTACGAAACATCGTAACTCGAGGACCATGTAAAGTGAGGGCCCCATATATATATATATATATATATATATATATATATATATATATATATATATATATATATATATATATATATATATATATATATATATCATTTGGCGTGTAAGGCATTTTCTTGCTGCGTCTTTGAAGGAATTGAGGTTGATATTGTGTGTGGAGTGAGTATTAACATATTCAGTAGTTAGAAATGCATTTAAATTTTTTTAGCATAGTATTCAAAATTTTATTTCTGCTGAATAACCATTAACATGTCTTAGGAAATTAAAAACTGTAAAGTGTTCACTATGCTACATTTTGATTTTGGCAATAAATGTATATAAGTTTGCTGAAAATTAACATTAGTAGTAGTTGGTTGACCCTCTAACTTGGCACCGCAATATTAATTATGTTGTGTGTATGAATTATCAAAAGAGGGAGATCAAATTGAATTTGTTCCACCTGGATTGATTTTTGTAGTCTCTCCAGACTAAACATTCTCTACATATTTTATTATCGACATTGATTACAGAACTCTTGTCATCTGAAAAGGAGGAGAGTGGAGAAATTACAAATTTTTTCATCCTATGTCTAAACTAAACTGTGCGATTTACAGTTAACGATTTGAATATTTTTTTAAATTTATTATTGACGACTGATGGATGCCATTATGTATAAAGGATACTTATCTTACTTCAAATATTTCCATTCAATGCCGTTTCGTTCTGCACCACTAAACCTATCAATCTAGGATGTAACATTACCTTATACAATCTAAACACATTATGCCAACAACACAACATACACTCCCCTTAGAGCTATGTAGGAAAGCCCGGGATCGGCTGTGGTTTTTCTTAGGATCTTTGGATCTGCTCATATAAGCATTATGAAAGCTAAACACAGTATTGTGTTCAGAACTTTTTGCCTCCCATTTTTCCTGTTTTGCACATTACTGATGTTTCAGAACTTTTTTGATGTGTAGGTCTATAATTTTTCCAGTGTCTCCATTTATGCTAATCTCTTTTATGTGCTAATTGTTCAGAATATCTCAATAATTCTTCATCTTATCTGATCAGATTTCATTGTTTGTTCATTCCTATTCTGCCTTACGTGTGTTCTCGGAATTAATTATTTCGAAGACTTGCTACTATCTGTTTCCTATTTCATTTAGTTTATATGCCTATATTAGGGGGCCACAGTTGCCTAGTAGTACAGAGCACAAGTTAAGAAACTAATGTTGTTTAAACCCTTGCTGGCATTAGGAAGGCCATGCAACCTTCCCATCATAGCTCCAACACGTCTAGTGGCCACTCCTATTCAAAAGGGAACTAATTGTAGCATTCAAAACAGTGCTTATTTTTTGTATTATATTAAGGTGGTAAAAGAAAAATCCTCTTAAATAGAGACCACTCCATTTAACATGTTGTGTGTCTAGAGCTGTAGAGGAAGATTAATATAAAATTTTTCCACCTGGGAAAACTCATCCTAGTTTTTCCAGACTATGAAGTTTTTACACGCTTAATTTTGGACTAGATTAAAATATATTGCTGGGAGGCTTCCAACCTTAATTCTCCTACTCCAAGCTTCTACGTGCTAATTGTTCAGATTATCTCGATAAATCTTCCTCTTATCTGATCAGTTTTCATTGTTTGTTTATTCATATTCTGCCTTTGGTGTGTTTTTGAATGTAATTATTTCAGTTTTGCTACTATCTCTTTACTATTTCGTTTAGTTTATTCTCCTATGTTAGAGGCACACAGTTGCTTAGTAGTACAGAGAGCAAGTTAAGAAGAAACTGATGTTGCTTTAAACCCACCTCGCTGGCTTTAGGAAGGCCATGCAACTATCCCATCATAGCTCCAACATATCTAGTGGCCACTCCTATTCAAAAGGAAACTAATTGTAGCATGCAAAACGGTGCTTATTTTTTGTATCATGTTAAGGTGGTAAAAGAAAAATCCTCTTAAATAGGGACCACTCCATTTAACATGTTGTGTGTCTAGAGCTCTAGAGGAAGATTAATATGAAATTTTTCCACCTGGGAAAACTCGTCATAGTTTTTTCAGACTATGAAGTTTCTACACGCTTAATTTTGGACTGGGTTAAAAGATATTGCTGGGAGGACATCCAACCTTAATTCTCTTACTCCAACTTGTATGTGTCTAACCCCATTCAAACGGGGATTAATAGTGACTCATCAATTGACATGCAAATTTTTAAATTTTACTATTTTGGCAAGGTCTCTTATATTTTGGTTTTTTATTGTAATTTACAAGTATTTACACTTTATGCATTTTATGGGAATTATATACTTGATGAATTGGGGGTCGCATTAGCTCAGGGAGTGACAAATTGGTATTCGATCCCGGCTCAGGGCATTTGCAAGGGCACCTAGCCATAATCCCCAGCTCCAACCTGTTAATATCCTTCCTTTTTCGAATGGGGAATACTTTACTAAATGGCAGACAATAATGTATATTGGATGAATTAGTTGTAGACTTTATCTTCACTGTTGTAGCAGCAGTTAGAAAAAAAAATTTATTGCATATCCACATGATCCTTGATGCCTCCATCTTCCGTTTTTTCCAGCTGTATGAAATTGAAGCAGCGAAAGTAAATACCTTAAATAGACCTGACGGCCTGAAGAAGGCGTTTGTGAAGCTCGCACCCGATTATGACGCCCTGGATGTCGCCAACAAAATTGGCATTATCTAGAAAGTTTTTCTTACAATAAAGGGAAATAGTGAGATATCTTGTCATTTTCACCTTGCATCTAATTGCAATATCACCATCAGTTATGATGAAGTACCCTTTTGTGACTATGCTCTTGAGATGGAGACGTAAGTTATACCCCTTTTCAGGGCATAGGAATACAATTGAAAAGGTGGAATTTTCTCTTTCTCATATAAGTCTTTTCCTGATGTGATACTAAAACATGGGATTCTGTTTTAGTATTTCTTCACTTTGTACACTAACACAGACAGTAGTTATATATACATGTACACAAGCATAAAGGTGTTAGATATGTGCATACACTTTTGGGTTTCATATTAACATACACAACATGGTTTACATATAAACAAACACTCTGGATTGCATGTTAACATACACTATCACAAGGGTTACATATTGTTAACATACATAGACACAAACAGGGGTTACATAACATGCAAACACAAGGGTTTCATATTAACATACACATATACACAATTATATATTAACACTATCACGCGGGTACATTTTTAATGTCCATAATCTTGCACCGGGATTACATATTAACATCCATAAGCAAGCACAAGGTATAAGTTCTTTTAAGGATTTCTACATTTCATGTACAGAAAGAAAATAATACAATTTATTCTTTTTCAGTTTATTCTTTGGTTTTGATTTGTAACACACAAAGTTGTAATGTCCCTAAAATGCTTCTTTAAGTACCTAACATGGAATGCTTTTAAAACGTGAACGACATGCATATTAAAACTCGTACGTTAAGTAGATATCACAATTGTGCTCGTTTTAACCCCCGCTGCTTTCATCTCGAGAATGGAACGAAACCGTTGCCCAGTAAATTTTTAAGTTAATTGCAAGACCTGATGAGAGGGCAACCCTTCAGTCATATACCACTATGTATGTATAATAGGATTCTAGGTCATTTACTCAACAGATATTTCCTCGATAGGGACAACTGCCCGATGGAATAAAAGCTCAATTTTTTTTTTAATCTAACTTAACCTACCTAGGGCAATTGTCCATCAGGCAGTTGACATTGTTGGGCACTTGTCCATTAGGCAGATGTCCAGATACCATCCAGTAGATAACATGAAAGTTTAAGATTTATATAAAGATTTTAAATCTCGAAATGTAAGATTTAGATTAAAGTTTCTAATACCTTTTCTTAAAGAAAGTAAGATTTAGATTAAGATTTTAATCCCTTTTTATTTGGATAAACCTTTCTTACTCGGGTAATGATTGTACAATATAGCATCACTACAGAAAATATTCAAAGCTTACATAAAACTATTTAACAACTAGAGTAGAGGAACATTTACACAGAACGTTACTTGATTCACTCGCTCGTACCCATGGAAGAAAGTTTAGCTAACATCACCAAATACTGTAAATTTAATCAATGTAACTATTCTAATTGATAATGAATACCTTGCTTGGTCATACCTGTAATTTTTTATTAAACTTGTCATTCTTGTAGAGTAGAAAAGAATATTGATCCCATTTTGTCCTCGTGTAAATTCTTAGCTCTACTGAAGTAGTTGTTGCGAAATAGACCATCATTACAGGATTTCGGGGTATCACATTTAGACTCCAGTCTCTATTGACCCATCTCGGGCGACCATTAGTAAAAGGCTAAGCTATAAATCAGATTACAAGAAAGTTTCGAGAAAATGTATTTATTACTAAATGAGTCTAGTTTTTCAGGAGATTGATGTATTCTTCTATTTCCTGTCTTATGCTATGGCTCAGAAACTAATTTTAAAAAGCTGTAGAGGAATATACCTAAGAAAGAGTTCTCCCCTGTACTGCTCAAGTAGGAGTTAAAGGAGCAATGGCTTTAAACTAGTGATCTACCCATTTTGCCTAGTGATTAGAGAAAAATTCAGTATAATTAGAACTATTTTATGCACTATATTTGTTACTCTGATTATATTTGGAACACCCCTCCATGAAATATCCCTGAACTCTCCCTCTCAGGGAATACTGTTCTTGCACAGTCCCTCCTAATTTTATCTCTCTCCACACAGTATTTCCCCTTGACTGGCATGCTACCAAACTATATATGATGTCCTTAAACCCTCCACAAAGAGGGAGTGTATTGAGTCAACACACATCCAGTTCCCAGAAACCAATTCATATTTTCCATATGTCCAGACCATGTACCATCCTACTTGAGGATAAAGGGTCATTACATCCCATTGCCTTGATTATCCATTGTGTAAGTGGGCAAAGGCATAATTTACACTATATAGCCCTCCATTTGCATTGATTCTTAATACTTTGTCATCTCATATATTTACTTGCTTCCTTCTCTCTGAACCTCTTCTCTATCTCAACAGTCACTGATGCTTTAATCCTTCAGTGTCATCATTCATACGTAGCCATGCTTATCAACCCTGTCACATATCCTTTTCTTTCTAAATACTTCTCAAAATCCTCTTTCACAAATACTTGATCCATTCAGTATTATATTCTATTCTTAAAGCCACATCATTCCTCCCTGATAAATCTTGCTTCCTCTTCTAATTCTATTAAAACACTTCCATACAGCTTTTTAACCAAACTTAACCAGCTAATTCCTCAAAACTGCTTTCTTCATACTCTCCCTTCCCCTTCTATAATGGGACCACACATGCACTCATCCAATTAATCAGGACACTCCTACCTGGAACACTTTCAACAACCTCACAATCCAGTCCACTATTGCATCTCCATGTTTTCACAAGCATTCTATGTGTCACGTATCTGATCCTGGTGCTTAACCTATAATTCTCCTCGTCTATTACAGATGTACTTGTAGGGCGCAAACAAAATTTCTATTCCCTCGCATGACACTACCACAAAATTACACTCAATGTATGGACTGGCAACATTTTTTATATAATATAAACATACATACCCCTCCCATATCCCACACAGTACCTAATAATTACGAATCCTTCCCTCCTCCATCAGGTCAAAGTCCATCTGGCCAGGCTGCAATGTTGGCAAGCCCAGCCCTTCCTACCTCTCAGAGGCGGCTGGACGACACTTTATCAGTGGTGCCTGTCCTGGATGTAATACATCGCCTCATTCCACCAAACAAATCAAGGAAGACTTTACCGCGCACAACATATGCCAAGGACACAAAATATACACTTCCCAAGAACTCTGTGGTAAAGCCTGGTATCAGCTGTGGCCTTCCTTAGGTACTACTTTTGCAAATCTCGTTTTTTTCAAGCAGTTGTTCCTCCATAAGCTGCTTGGCCGAACAGCCCAGAGTCCCTAAAGAAGGCCACCGTCAATCCCAGGCTTACCTACATATCTCTCATGGAGGGTATATTGTGTTGTTGGCATATGAGTTTGTATGCAGTCCAATTTCCAGAATGTGTTCGATAGTGTGAGGTCATTTTTTACATTCCAGACAGGCATTAGTGACATAGTCGTCCAGCCCTTTCTGATAGCTCAGAAGGGCTGGGTTGTGCCCACATAGCAGCCTGGCCAGGTGGATTTTGTTTTCAAGGGGAATGGAGGATTTAGAAGGATGTATGTTGAGAGGTTATATGCATCCCCCTGTGTGCGGTCACTGAATGACTGGATGGAATGGCGAGTTAACTTAACAGAGACTGGTTTGAGATGGGTCAGGGGGAAGAGTTAAGAATTTCTGTGAATGATTATATGTGCTAGGTGTTGTTTTAATGTTCCTTGGAAAGTGTGTGTGTTTTGCCATGTAGTGTAGCAGGAGTTGGTTTGTAAAGGCAGTAGCGAGTATATATGTGTGCTATGCTTGTCCAGATGGAGTTTGACTTTCAGAATTTAGGTTTCTTTGAGTAAGTTGTCTGTAGGTTTAGTAAATGTGCAGACTGATTATTTAAGGGCTTTTTGTATGGTCTGTAGGGCTTTATGGTGTGTTTTAATGTTAGAAGCCAAAGCAGGGTTTGCATATTTCATCATTGAATGTATTGTTTTAATCATGATATTAGCAGTCAATCTCTCAATACCCTTCTATTATCATTTTCTCTCCCTTTCGTTTCTTCCAGACACGTCATACTTCCCAGTTACACCATCCACTGACTCATCTATTTGAGCGGTCATATTACCCTTCAACAATACATTCACATTCTTCCAAAATCTTCCACACACACACTCATCCATATCTTTCCAATCTCTCCTCTTCCTCTTTGCTTCTCTTACTACAAGGAGCACGCACACGCAACTACCCAAAATACACATCCTAATCTCACTGTCTCTCTGTATCCCTAAATATCCTCCTGTTTCTCATTCCATATCCTTAAATCTGCTTCTCTGTAACTTATATTCCTAAATTTGCCCCTCTCTGACTCATTCCATGTCTCTAAATATGCTCTTTTCTGAAACATTTCATGTCCCCAAATCCCCTCCCCTCTGACTGATTCCATGTCCCTAAATCTTCTCCACTTTGACTCATTTTTTCTCTTGATATGTGCTTCTTTGTGACTTGCTCCACAATGTTGTTTCTTGACAGCACCAATAAATGACTGAACGTACATTCTATGCTTACTTCACTTTACAGAGTCCAGTTTCATTTATCTATTCTGAGGGTCTTCATTCTCCTTATGCTGCACTATAGTTAAAGAAAGGACAGGTTGTAGTATGAAACATGCCCAGAGATCTATATCTATGTTCATGGCCCCATTCCTCCTTGTAAGAGGGATGGCTGAGCCAAGAAACACATACTAAAATTACTCCTCTCAGCTTCTTTGGGGTAAAGGGTTGACACATTTCCCTCCTCCCAACCACTCTGCTTGGATAACCCACAATGTAGGCTTGACAGCTGCAACTGGTTTACCCAAAACTCTTTAATTCTATCTCTTGCATACACTCTTCCCTGCTCCACTGACATTCAACATGCATCCGATGCCCTATTCACGCTATCCATCCATCTCGTTCTAGTTCCTCCTCTTCGCCTTACTCCAACCACTTCTGCACTCCTTACACTCTTCACTAGTCATTCATCCCCAAAGATACAAAATTGAAAGCCCTAACCTAGTTAAGCTTAAGGTATGGGGACTTATGTGGTGATTGTGTCTATAATGGTGCCTGTCTTGGAAGTTAATTACCAAAAAGACTACTAATGTTAAATACATAATAAGCAAAACTTAGACTTAGAGCAAAGAGAAAGGTGTAGATATTTAAACAAATGCAGATTTTAACTTGAACAAATGGTAATCAGTATGATAGGTTCCTCCAGCCACCGTGGTAAATAAAAATGACAGGACATCTTTCAGTCACAACAGTTATGAAGAATGAAGGAGAATCTTCTAATCATGATGGTGGCTAGGAATAACTGGGAATCATACAGTTAACCTATGGTAACAATGAATGGAAATTATACATTCACCATTTCACCATGGTAACTAAAAATAACTAGGAATCATCTGGACACAATGGTAACTACAAATAAACAAGAAAAGTCCAGCCAGCATGATGACCAAGAGATAAAATAACTTTTTTTGGCCTGATTTCGCCATGCTGTTCAAAGTTTTGATGAGTTCTATTTCATGTCCACTAATATTGTAAATTCAATACATGACATTTCATAAACAATAAAATTTGCCGTCTTATAGAATATGAAGAAACCATCAGGGAAATTTTTTTTTTTTTTTTTTTTATCTGGATTTGAAGTCCTTGCTGCCATTCAGATTTTTCAGTTTACTGTTTTTCTGATTATCAAGATATTTTCTAAGACAAGATCTTTGTTGCAAATAGATTTTCTAAATCACACACTTCTTTTTTCCCTTTCTCTGGGAAATAGCTATATCCACTGAGCTTTCATAATCCTTCTGGCTCTCTTAAAATAATTTTCTGTAAATTAGCACATCTGAAAGTGATCACATACTGGAATATGACTATAATTATTAGAAAAAAATAATAACAGAATATACAAATAGCTATTTTCTTCAAGAGTGCTAATCTTGAAAATACTTATACCACAAGCTGTGAATATGTTCGTGCTGTACAGTACTTTATGAATCTCACGAAAAGTACATGAATAATGTAAATATGGTTGTTTGGACTAAATACGGAAAGCAATGGAGTACTCATGAGTATAATTATCTACTCATCTTCTGAAGTTACCACCTGAAGATGAGTACATCAATATACTCATAAAAGCTTACGAGTATACTCATCTCTTGAACTTAAAGTTGTAACCTTTGAAGATGAGTGGATAAATATACTCATAAGCACTAAGGCACTCCGCTGTTTCCTGCTTTCCCTTAAGAAAATTACCACAAAACTGTGGGCAAGCAATAATGAAACTGATGGTTATATATATAAGGACATAACCCTTCCACAGAGCAAATTAGATAAACAATCAATTCTCAATACAAAATCTGTGTAATTTAGGTCATCTTCTGTATGCCACTAAGCAGCAATGCAGAAGTAAATTATATAATATATATATATATATTATAATATATATATAATTAGTAAAGGATTAAACTAATTACACTTATAAGCAAAGAACATGAATATACTGCTTAGCAAAATTAGTTTGCTTACTAATGAGAGATGCAGAGTATGTGTTAAGAAGTGTGGCTTTACCAACAAAACAAAATATTGAAACAGTTAGGGAACTGGCAAACTCATTTTCAAGCTTACTTTAGATTGCAAATAAGTGCATCCAGTCTCAATTCCCAGCTCCAACAAGTCTGGGGACTAATTGTGACACAAAATTTTTTTAAAAAGTTATGCACTATTTCATTAAAATACCATAACATGAATGTAACACTTAAGTATTTGAGTATAATGACTAACAACATTTCAAACAAGTTTACAAATGCATGAAAAAGACAATATTTCATTAAAAAAAAAATATTAACACAATACACAAACAGAATCCGTAAAATGTGACCAAGTTATAAGTAATTAATTTCTTATTCTTAAACATTTAACATGATGGATAAAAATTGTTAAACACACCAGTCTGAAAGTAGGAAGTGTACCACTGTTTGAATAGTCTACTTTTAAATACTGCATTAGTAAAGGAAATTAACAACTTTACTATTTTACTGCAAGAATTAGACTAAACAAACAGGCTCCTAGTCATAATATCAAATAACAGCTTAAACGAATTCTTCAGTGTATCATAGACACATCATAGTTTAAAACAGACTAAACCATATCTCATGAAATCATCTTTCCTTCCTTGCAGCTCTTGAGAGAACTAAAATATATTCCAGAGTGGACTTATCAGGTTTCTCTATATCACCTGACATCTTTAAATCCCGTAAATAAGATGACGTATAATTGGTTTTAAAAGAAGGGAGGTTCCACTTTGACTTTAGACATCACTAGGAAAACTAACAGACTTATCCTTGGAGTGGGTTATATACATACATATACAATGGTGTCAAAGAACACACTCATCAGAAGCCAACACACCTTAATTGCTCTGTTTTTTTTTTTTTTTTTTTTTTTTCATGAGTAACACCGGAACAGGTAAGAAAACTGCCCCCATCAAGAAAGGCCCGGGCACGAAGAAAACATTAGGACGAAGGAAAAGAAAAAGGCTATGGAGAGGACAAAGGATTTCTTAACATATGATGAAATGTGCACCAATACTCATAGCTACTAACAGCATAAGCAATCCATAGCCTTGGAGGCACTTCTAAAATACTAGACACAGGCACTAAATGTCTAGACAGCACAAAATGCCCAGAAAGCACCATAAAAAACGCTAAGTAGCAATAGACAAAATATCTGGCTAGATATCAAATGGCAAAGGAATCATACTGAGGATTTTCTACAGAACTAATATAGTGTAGGACACTGCAGTAGCCGTATTCAAATATTGAATAAATCTTGTAAGGGAATGATATAACGGCAATGATCATAAAGGAACCTGAACATGCATATACATACGCATGGTACATACACATACAATAGCCGTAATCCCCCTTGCAATGGGGGTGACCAAGTCAGAGCACAAATTCACAAGAACTTAATGTCGTAAATGCTGGGATATGGTCATGAACGGGTAAATCGACACTTGAATTCTGTTGTAAAACAATTTCACATTCTCAGAGCTGCTAAGAAGGATGGGAATTTAACAAGATATGCAAAGTCTCTTGCTTAAATCATAAGTAATTCTGAAAAAATTACTGTGTCTTTTCACAAAATCTTTCTCTAAGAAAATAGTTATAATTCATGGATTAAAAAAAAAAGATATTTCTTTTGGTCTGTGATATTACAAGATAAACAAACAAATATATAGATAACCATGTTTGTTTGTGCAGTGCATAAATATGATAGTTTGTGCAGTGCATAAATATGATATTCATTAACTCGTACGGGAAGAGGCTAATTTCACGAGTTTACTTGATTAAGTTCAGTGAAAGAAATGTTTGTGTACTTAGGAATAAGTTTCATCTTATAGCCATGTGACAAGGTGCATCAATAGGATGTGATTTGCCTCATATCTATGTGACAAAGTGTGTACTTAGGAATGTGACTTGACCCATCCATGTGACAAACGATAGATTTCCGTGACTAAAATGGGACGGAATTAAGCATACACATATATGTTAGCACAGTACACATTAATTTGAGATTAATGCCTTAAAATAGTTAGAATACATACGTACTCACAAAATCACTCGATAAGGAAAAAAGACAATTAACCAACTTTTCAGAACTGAAAAAACAGATCTTCATTTCAGATAATCATACTGCAGTAGCATAGTGGTTATGATACTCGATTCAGGAGGTGACAAACCCGGCAATAAGCCCACCTCTGGGCGTTAGAAAGAGTATCCAGCCCTGATTCCCCAGATTCAATCTCTCAGTGTCCATCCCTATAATAGTGACACACAAAATGTAAGAACAAAAATTTCTGATCGACTGGATACCTTCCACAAAGTGTAAAACTATTTCTACATGTCTCCAATAAAGCCTTATTTGTAAAAGGCAATTATAATATTTTTAGTATTTAGTGATATTTCAGATAAAAGCCTCGCTTAGAGATCATGTAAAAATATGAAATGATAATTCTTTACACCAAAATTGCACTGGCTACACCTAACTAAAGCTTAGAGCTGATGTGAATAAAAGACAATAAATTTTAAAATACATGCTAACATCTACATAGGGTAAGTTTATACTGCAATAACAGTACTAGTACAGCAGAATTTCATAATCAAATGTATATGCAATACTTCACGAGGTAGAGGCGTAGATTGTGACTCGTATAGTGAACCTCTCAAGACACGGTCTATTATCATTTATATCATTGTTTCCAAGGTAGGCCAAAGAGGAGATTTATGGATGTGGCGAGGGAGGACATGAGGGTATATGGTGTGACACAGGAGGAAGCGGAGGATAGGGCAATACGGAGACAACTGATCCGCTGTGGCGACCCTTGACGGGAGAATCCGAAAGATATGATGAATATATCCAAGTTTCCACCCTGACCTTATTAAGAATCTTAAAGACTACAATATTTCCTAATACTGACAAGGAAGAAGAAGTTTTCAGCCTAGGCTTTGGTCTATATCACATGGCAGTTCAGTAATATGACAATTCTCATTTGTCATTCTTGATAATATTGATCAAAGGTCAGAAGAAAAAACCTCATTTACATCAAATGTAGCAGAAAGTTATGATCTAAATTTAAAACAGCTAAAAATCGGTAAAAATGAATTCTCTATTGTAATTCAATGTCAAACTGATCGAGAAGCATGCTTAAAAGGCTACATTAACATAAAAAGTGACAAAATGCAACATTCTTGATTTAAAATTGCTAAATATCGGTAAAAATTAATTTGTGAACTGCATCAATGCCATTTCTTTTGGATTTTATAAAATATTTTGACATGGACATCTAATATAAGCATCATGCTTTTTTCGCCATTTTCTGATGAAAAGAAATTGATAATGATACGGAAATCTCAATGTAAACAGAAAACATATGAATGTTTGAGAAGCCACCATTAAAAATAAATGGACATTCACCGAAAATTTATATACTGTATACATTTCAACAATAAAGAAAACTCTACTGTCATTTATATGTATGTATACAAACAGACATATGTTCAAGAATGGCCTCTAAACCATGTTTAAATCAAGCTCATTATGGTCTGAGAGGGACTACTGTACTAGCGAGTGATTAATTTCCTATTCAAATAATATGAAGCATTGAGCAACATTCTGCACCAATATAAGTGTGGATATAACAAGCTGTAAACACATTAACTACATCGTCAAATATTGTTTTCAATAAACTAAGAAAATTATGTAATTCACTATTCCTATAAAACACGTGCACTAGTGTATCAAGTCTAACTGTTGTCTCACAACAATCTCCTTCCATACCACGAAGCAAAGAAAGGCTCTTAGATCCATATTTAATGCTAATTGATTAAGAAGCATTAATAAGGTTAATTAACAAATAAATAGCACCTCCTGCAAGCAATGGTCTTCAAATTTCTGGCCATATTTTTATACATATTGATACTTCAACTGATTCCTACTAATTTGGAACAAATGTCATTCCCAAAGGAACACATAAAGATATCAGAAAGTAGGGATGGTGGAATCTTTTTTTACTGTAAAAACAGGGACTAGAGTACATATTTGGTACATCCCTAAACTTAGTTATGACACTGTTATTGACTCTTCAGTACATATTCCAGGCAATTAATGCACATTATTAATAACAAAAATAGAATATGCCCTAAGAGTAATATGCTCATTCTACTCTTCTTTTTCTTAAAAACATCTTCACAGTGTAGAGGGTGGTGTCTGATGCATAAAAGGGCATTTCTTATTCTCTTATTATGAACACCTATCTATTACTCTGCTCATTCTCTATAACTTTTTCCCTTTCCGTTCTTCCTCTATCAAGCCTATCACGGGGCCTTAGGAAGGGCATTCAGCAATAATTCCCTAGCTCCAAGCTGTTTTTGTCCACCCCTACTCAGATAGAGATAAATAGTGACACATTAAACGGCAAAAAAACAATCTTTCTCTATTTATTGTCGAATGACTTCTTGGTCCCTGTGCTTGGCGCTTTGCTGAAATTACATCAAATCCAAGATTATAAAATGACAACTTGGAAATCATTTTTGAAAAGAAACTCTAAAAATTATAATTTCCTACATTATTGTCTTGTGGTCCACAAAGGGGCGTTAGGAAGGGCATCTTTCCTTAAATGCCCCAGCTCCAACATGTTTGTGTCCACCCCCATAGTAAGTACTATTAGTGACATAAATAGAACAGATGTCCAGTGGTCACATATTACACAAATTCGGTTTTAAGGAAACAACTGTCTGTACCTCCTAAGAGATATGAAATTTAGAATTTTCTTTGCCAACAGGTGAAAGAGATAATTGTATGATCAATGGAATGTCCACTAAACCTACATAACTCAATACTTTCATACTTATCACATGATTTGGGATTTGCTCATCTCACAAACTGATTTGGTGTTATTTTTTATCCTCTTGCAAAGAGTCGCTTACCTGATAATTAAAAAATGAGTATAATAAATTAGTCATATAAGAAATAGTAGGATAATATCATAAATACAGAAAACTGAGGATAAAAAGTTAATATTTGATAAAAAAAAATATTAGGAAAGCGAAATATTCTTTTCAGCATAATAAAAATGTCAAATCATACACTAGAGGGGCTGTACTCAGAACAATAAAAACATCAAGCAGAATCTCCCTTAAAACAGGAGTTCCTCTTTTTACACAATTATTACATTCCAAAGCAGGCTACAAATATCATTCCTAACTACATTACACTATTGATAAAGAAATATAAATAGATTTATAAGGGATATAGTCATGTTCACTCCATAGCAGGAGTTACACTTCAAGGTGTGGAACTATATTTTGATCTCTGTGATCAATTATGGTAGTATATTTTTCATTGGCATATTGCACACAAAAGACAAGAGTACAACATGAATGAAAAACTTACGGGGGAAAGAGCTGAAAGATCAAACGCAAATTGGAAGGCAATGAGGGAGCCTAGTCCAGACAAATGTGGGAATGGCAGTAGTGATTGATGGGAAAAGAAGCATACAAATGAGAGGTATTCCAAATGAGGCATTGTATCATATTTACCTCAAAGTCTGCAGTGCAATGCTGTAGAGCTGTGCAGTAATGCAGGGTCATCAGGGCCAAGGCCTGAGTGCGCGCATCGCACTGCGATATCTGCAGTGCCACACTCGCACGGGTCAGGGCATCACCAGCTTCACTGGCCTCCCGTTCCCGACGAGCAAGATCTACTCGCACCTCCCCTTCGTGATCAACAGCGACTTGAAGTTCCATTAACTGCAGTTTGAGATATCTCTTAGTTCCATTAACTGCAGTTTGAGTTATATTCAAGTGTTATTAATTGCAGTTTGAGCTATATATAAGTTCCATTAATTGTGGTTTGAGCTGTATATAAGTTACATTAACAGCAGTTTAAGATAAATTTTAATTCAAATTTTATTAAATAAATATTGCCGTTTCCCAGCAATTAACAGGATTTACCAACTAAAGGAAACAAATCTTTCTTTTCTTAATAATTGTGAACATTTATACATGCCACATACATTCTGCCAATACGAAATATAGTTATTAATTAATAATGCATATCCAGGCTTCATTTTCCAGCTCCAACCTGTCTGTGTCCACCTCCATCCAAATAAGGACTAATTGTGACTCATGAAACAGGGCATTACTGTATTGAAGTATCACTACAATAAGAAAGAAATGGATATTTTAACAGATATTTTAATGTATGCATTAAATTTAATCCTGACAGTGGAAGGAAGGAAGAACGCTTCTATCGTTATTCGGGTGTGCGGTTGTAGCACAGTCGCTGAAGCATGGGCAGTAACAGACCCATATTTGAAACCACTGCAAGGTGTTAAGAAACGAATGCAGCCTTAATCCCCTGGCACCAACGTGTATATCCACCCCCTTTTGAATAGAGAATAATTGTCACACACAAATCTGTGCTAATAAAAAAATATCCAAAAGTATTCCCTTTTGAAATTCCCTCCCACAAAGAGTCAAGTTTTTGCTTTGACTAAGCCACTCCCTTATACAGAGAATTATGGCTTTTGCATTTTGATAATAGATGGAAATTTGTCCCATAGTTTAAAAGTGATACAAAATTTACAACATAAGACAGCTTTGACTCAGTAATCTTATACTTACTGTACCGTTGATCCTTTCTCTCCGTTCTTTAGCTGGCAAAGATTCGTGAAGACTCTTAGCTGATTCTCGGGCCAATGTCACCAAATTTTCATCGTGGGGATACATGAGAAGACGATCCAGTACCGACTCGATGCTATCACCTTCGCTGAACTCAACAGCGAAGGGATTCAGTCCTTCGCTAATTGAGGCCTGAGATAAAACAAAGAAAATTTTTTAAAAAATCCTCGTGATGATCTGATACCTATAATGCTTTGAGTTAACAAAAATGTATTCTAGTGATATGCTTTCCTTCTTCAGACCCATAAGGTATGTAAAGGTTCTCTATACAAGAGCAATGATATCAATATTTTATGTAGCCAATTTTAAATTCACAATATTAAAAAAGATGGTTTTAAGATATCTGCATGCCTCTCTCTGTAAACTATTAAGTCAAATGGTGCACAAAATAATAAATACTATGTAATAAGAGTCAACGCAGATGAAAAATAGCACTACCTGAAGAGCTAAATGAACTAATATCAATGCTACACATTAGAGACTTAGGCAGGAAAGAATCTGAATATCTTTCAAAATAACACTTATTAATGTGTCTAGTATAAATATTTAGAGCAATATACTAAAGAAGTACTGGATATACGTTAATATATATATATATATATATATATATATATATATATATATATATATATATATATATATATATATATATATATATATATATATATATATATATATATATATATATATATATATATATATATATATATATATATATATATATATATATATATATATATATATATATATATATATATATATATATATATATATATATATATATATATATATTAGCCATATAGTATCTATTAGCTACTAAACAAATTACAATGTCATAAGAGATAACAAGTAGCATTACAGTAAAACATTGATAAATTATGCAACATTTGCATGTTTATATAAATCTGTAGAGGCTCAAATTTACCTTGTGAATCACACTACAACTATCTACATCAGAAAAAGTCTCTTTGCACTGGATATGATCAAAAGTTGAGACTCTACCTCATTAGATGTACTAAGACACTACATGTAAAACTATAATCTTAACTTGGAGTGCACACTGGGGTCATCCTAAAAGCAGAGTTGCTCAGCTTTGGCTTTCTGAGAATGGATTGCAGGTGAACCACAAGCTAAAAGCAGACCCTTGTATATACAGTATACAGTATACAAAAACTAAGTACGGACACATTCCTTGTCCACCTTATGGGATGTTACTAGCATTGTTAAATATTAATAGCCCACATATCTCACAGTCTTTAATATCTATCAAATAAAAAGCATTTTATAACATACATACATACATTTTTTTTTTTTTTTTATAAGGATGCACAGTTGTATTTATTTTGAAAGCACAAAGGGGCAGGTAGTATGTACCCCAAAGCCCATAGAGTTATCTCTATCTCATTCTGGCTGCTTGTAACTCTCTTCTGGTTAGTTCTGTTTGGCAGCCTTATTCTAACTAACTACTAAATTTAACTCCACAATTCTAGCAACTTCAAAATACTCTATCATGGGTGGAGTTGGGGGATCTTTCTGTATATGCATAAGACAATAATATACAAACTTGGCAGATATCTAATCTCCTCTGCTTTACCTTGCTTTATGGAGGACTTCCATATCATAAGGTATGGGCAGTGCCAGTTAGCTTTCCCAGGCCACGGCTCCCCATTGTGGCACTGGTTAACCAACCAGATTGACTCTCGTTACCAGGTTAAATCTGATCCAAAGCAGCTCTCACCAATATACAAATATATCAAAATATATCAAAGTTGGAAAGTCCCACTTCCCATGACATCCACTAATTTATCATATACTGTACTGGTAAGTCCCATATCCTATTATATCCACCAATTTATTAGTGGTGGAAAGTCCCGCTTTCCTTTATATCCACAAATTTATCAATGTTGGAAAGTCCCACGTTTCTATATATACACATAATTTATCAATGTTGGAAAGCACCACTTCTCTTTATATTCACCAAGGCATTAATGTTGGATATTCCCACTCCCCATTATATCCACAAATTTATCAATGTTGGAAATTCCCATAACCCATTATATCCACATGTGACAGTAACAATAAACATAATAAATAAAAATCAAGAGGCATCTGGCATAACATAATTATAAACTATTTACACTCCAAACCCAGATTCCAGACCTGCCATTACGCAACCTTATGTCATATGTGATGGGAAAACACACTGCTATAACCTTAAAAGTGTATAACCTCTTCAGGATAAGGCTCAGGAGCAACTTTATATCATATGTGATGAGCAAACAGACACAAAAACAAATTATATTAATTTCTGATTCTAAGTACTAAAAGAAAAGTTTCTGAAATTAAGAACAAAGAGAAATAATGAAATTTTACAGCTAAACCATTACTGTACTTTAAAAACAATGTGATTTTCTCTCTTAAAACTAATATAGCAGTGCATACAACCCTACCTTTCTACTGTGATGGGGTGAGTGGGGTGGGGAAGGAGGAAGAGAACGAGAATGATTGCCATCGTGGGATGAATTCGGAAGAGCCAAATTATTAGCTGATCCGGCCCTTTTCAAACCACCTTTACCCGCATTCGCTACTTGGGCAAACAAACTACTAAGTGTGCGCCGCTGACTCTGCAAAAAATAGCTCAAAGGGTGATTTCTACATAAAAAGCAAAAGGCTGTTTCCAATACTATAAACTGAGCGCAAGAGTATACAGTGCTCTATGTGTAAAGAAAATGCTTTTGTTTATGTAAATAAGGTAACTAATTGGTAATAGAGACCAAAGCAAAAACTACAATATCAAACTATATAATAGTTAGGAAAGAAATAAGGGTTAAAAAGTTTAGACTATACAAGTACATTTTCCCATTTCAGATATATCATTGTAACTAATAATACTGTAACTAGAATTATACACTAACAAGGATTTTGTCTTTTATTCTCAAAATATACATAGTTTTATATGTGACTATTAGGATATGCTAAAGTTTTATATGAATAAACAAGAAAAAAATTACCTAAAATATATACTTCAGGTATAGTCACTTGCTTATGATTCTTATTAAGACATTACAGTGACTAAAAGCACTGTATTCTTCTTTCAAATTATCTTAATATACATTATTGACAGAATAGGTATTAATGTTAAAAAATTTTCTTTTATCATTATATAAAATATTTTCTGAAGGTAATTTGGAATTGCAGATCTTTCTTATTTATATTCTACTTTTTTCTATATCAGTAAATATATTTTTAAAGATTATTTCATAGGAAGCTTTTCCAAATGGAAAATGAAATACAGGAAGGTATGCCCCTTCCTCATTTTTCCCAAAAGAACAAACATTGCTTGAGAAAGAGGACTGTCGAGAAACAAGCTCGCTTACATATAAAAACAGAGAAAAAAATCTTTTAAGGTATGAGAAAAGACAGGTTGAATAATACTGCCCTCTAAAAAGAGTCCAGTAATAAAGGCAAATCATATAGGATTACATATCGACTCAGGAGGTGACGAACCTTCATTCAAGCCTACTGCGGAGCAATAGAGAGGGCATCCAGAATTATATCCCAAGCTTCAGCCTGACGGTGTCCAACCAGTTATGTGGTTTATTAGTGACACATAAAATAGCAAACAACAATATAAGATTATGTGTATAATTTAAGCTTTCAAACAGATAATTTCTGCTTTTTTAGTTCAACAAATAATTTTGATCAAAGCTATTCATCAACTGCTGCTTGCCATTTTATGTGTCACTCTGCATCACCATTTGCATGGTAGTGGCCATCGCAGGTTGGATATGGGGCATTAAGGCTAGATGCCCATCTTAACAACCTGTGGTAGGTCCGAACATAGCTATGTAGAGAATACTATCATTAAAATGACTACTATATTTTAAGTTGTCTTCATATGATATTTTATGACTACAAACTATAACATTCAAAACCCTCTATACGTGAGCTAAGAGAATATCATCACCAAAATCAATACCTTTAGAAAAGTTAATAACCTCTAAAGCACAAGAACCTGTGTCCACCCCTTTTCGTATGGGGACTCAATGAGATACATAATACGTTACATATATACAATATCAATTATATCACTATAATAAAATCAAATTTTACAAGTGGTTAGAAAAATAAACTTACATCTTTATAAGGTATCTTATCACTCCTATGCACCAGGAACTTTACAGAAAACAACAAAACTATTCTTCATTAATAGAAAGCTATACAAGGCTATAATATTTATAAAACACTTAAAAAAAAATCTTGTCAGTTATTCCAAACAAAAAAGGTCCACTTTAGCTAGATCCCACTAACAGGCTGAAAAGCCTATCTTTTTTTTAGTATAGCCATTTACATTTTCATGTTAACCTTCTTGGCACAAGTTGGAGGTATCAGTATGTAAATAGTATGTATCATAAGTATAGCACACCACTGAAACATTATTTTAAAATACACGCATATACAATAGTCGCAATGCCACTACTATGGGGTGGCTGAGTCAAAGTACACATATTCACCAAACATTATTACAGTGTTGCCTCACTTATCGCGGTAGTTCGGTTCCGGGACCCGGCGCGAACCAGGAAATCCGTGAGGTAGGATCAGCCTATATGTACATAGATATTTTAATATATTTTTACGTTTACACTGTATAAACTGTCCCTGTACTGTTAACATACCACCCTTTACTTCATAGATAACAGCATGCAAGCGTAAATTTATATGAAAGTGATAGGAAAACTTACCGTGAATGTGATGAAGACGTGACATACATACTCATTTACAATTATTTTTTCGTTTACGTACTGTATAAACCCTCCCTGCACTGCTAAAAAAAACACCCTTAACATTATAGATAACAGCAAGCAACGTAAATTTTTATGAAAGTGATAGGACAACTTACCGTGAAAGTGATGATGACGTGACATACATACTCATTTACAATTATTTTTTCGTTTACGTACTGTATAAACCCTCCCTGCACTGTTAAAAAAAACATCCTTTACATTATAAATAACAGCAAGCAACGTAAATTTTTATGAAAGTGATAGATAAAATTACGGTGAATGAGGTGGTGATGACGTGACATACATACTCATTTACAATTATTTTTTCGTTTACGAACTGTATAAACCCTCCCTGCACTGTTAAAAAAACACCCTTTACATTATAAATAACAGCAAGCAACGTAAATTTTTATGAAAGTGATAGATAAAATTACGGTGAATGAGGTGATGATGACGTGACATACATACTCAATTACAATTATTTTTTCGTTTACATACTGTATAAACCCTCCCTGCACTGTTAAAAAAACACCCTTTACATTATAAATAACAGCAAGCAACGTAAATTTTTATGAAAGTGATAGACAAAATTACGATGAATGAGGTGATGATGACGTGACACACATACTCATTTACAATTATTTTTTCGTTTACAAACTATATAAACCCTCCCTGCACTGTTAAAAAAACACCCTTTACATTATAAATAACAGCAAGCAACGTAAATTTACATTTCCAATAAAATAATGAAAATACTGAAAATCTTTTTTTTTTCAATATTTTAATATTTTTGCGCATACCCATAAAATAAAATAATAATTTATCCAAAAAAAAAACGCAATAGAGTGAGAACGCGAACCAAGAAACGCGAATAATCGGGGTAACACTGTATACCTAAATCTCTCCTTTTTAGCTCCTTGGGGATAAAGGGTTGTCACAATACCCCCCAC
The DNA here is from genome assembly GCA_037179515.1 of Halocaridina rubra. Classification (NCBI taxonomy): domain Eukaryota; kingdom Metazoa; phylum Arthropoda; class Malacostraca; order Decapoda; family Atyidae; genus Halocaridina; species Halocaridina rubra. The sequence goes on along the minus strand of JAXCGZ010013247.1, from coordinate 147,963 downwards.
CACCCTGCTTGGGTCATCTGCAGGGTGACTGAGGCCCAACAGCCACATAATATTTAAGCAATTGAATAACATTTCATTAAAAGTTAAACAGAATTGTCACACTGATTACACCAAGGTCATTCTCAACAACTGCACCTTTTACTCATAGAGATATGTTCACCTATAGTATGTCTCGTAGGGGACAAGTTCCTAGAGACACCTTAAAAAGTGCTTCAAATAGCAGTTACACAAATCAATTATAATAATCAGAGCAAATCTTTAACATTAGCAGCACATCAAACATATTATCATTGCTACATACATACATACATACAAAATGGGCTCAATTCCCCTTGTAAGGGGGTGGCCAAGTCAAAACACATAACCGTTTGTTTCTCTTTAAATAGGGCAGGCAGTCAATTTTAATCAACTATTATCCTTCCGGCCATCGTGTAGAGATCGCCGCTAATGCAAAAATTTGTGCGAATAATATCGAGTAAATGTTTTTATTTTAATGCGATTAATAAGAAACTGCAAGCTGCAAGCAGCACCATATCCACTGATCTGCAAATCTATGGTTAAAAATCAAGTTTTTAAAAAAAAAAATTAAATCTTCTCATTAAAAAATACTAAAGAGAATACTATTATCTCATTCACCAAAAAGAGAAACAGCCCCACTGTCTCAAGTAGTGGTTCTTCATCCCTGAAATACATTAAATAAGATTCATTTTTAAGAGACAAAGATCATGACGGTTGCTCTAATGAGGTCAGTCCATGGAACACCGTTCAAAGGTGGAATGGGACTGTTTGGCACCGCCCTTTTTGCGCAAAGTGCTTTGGCATTGCCTTTCTGGCACTAAGCTGTTTTGGCTAGGTTAGGTTGGGTTGGGTTAGATTAGTGCCAAAAGGGCAACACCAGAACAGCTTAGCGCCAAAAGAGCACCGCCAAAAGGGCGGTGCCAAAAAGCACCCAATCCGTTCATATGAACTATAAAAATGAGAAATTAAAGTCTATACAAATGAATAAAAAAAAAATCCATGACATGAGTAGACTGCCATGGTGATTAAAGAGAGACTAGAACAATCATTCTAAATGTTCGACAATGCTCAAAATGCCATTACATTACGGTGTTTTTTGGATTTTGTAAAAGAACAGTGACCCCAGTTTTATTCATAGCTACAGGACAAGTAAAGTAACCTAACTTAACCTAACCTAACATAACCTAGACTAGTTTAGCCTAACCTATCAACTTATGGAGTTATTAAACTTTACATGGGGATGTGGGGGATACTAATCTTTACAAGTTCCGATTTCTTTTTTTATATACTGAATCATAATTTCAGAGCTATCTTCTAATGCATTCTCTACAATTTGACGAGAATACAAGGGCAAAATGAAGGGTTTCAAACTAGTCTCAAAGATATTGTGTAGCAGATATAGTTGCTAATATAAAATAGCCTCATTCAGCTACTCTGTAGATTAGAATGCCATGAGACAGGAAGATAATAGGCGAGGAGTTGCTCGAAAAAGATATGATAAACATTGCTGAAATTTTACAACACAGAAAAATCATTTACAAATTTTTTGATTTCTCAGAAATAAATCTAAATTGTAAGTTCCAAATAAAACACTAATAGTCACCAGAGAACTAGCTCTCAAAATAAAAACTGAAGTCTGCAAGCTTAAATTCAACAACTATGCACGTCATCTGCAGTCTCTTTTGGCATTCTAATCACGCACGTAACGCCTCATTCGTTAGCTCAAAATTATTGCATTAAGAAGCATTTGAAAACCTGAATATCGGTGATTTTAGGTATATCATGTTCTTGGTCAAGCATCAAGCTTTCTTGATAATGGCTAAGTATTGAATGCAGTCTGTGGGAGATCCGCAAGGCCAGGACGCGTTTCTGGTGATGGGGGAGGCAACAGCAAAAAATAAAAGTATATACAAAATAACTCATAAAATAATAACACATACATTTACAGTAAATAATGTATACACAGCAGAAATAAATGAATCTGAATTATAAAGATGGATATGTAACTGTACTTAAAATATGAAAATTACCCAGTGCGATAACTCACTATGGCTAGAAAGTACTGTACATCCCACTGAGCAAAGCAAAACCTATCCTTTATGCTATCACCTATAATATTGGCAATATCTTTCATATGCTAATTTTCCCTCCACAAATGCAAAATCATTCCTCTTCATTACAATAATGTGAATTCTACAATTGATCTGCCTGGCATTAAGTCATAACGGATCTTGTATAGAAAAGTAACCACAGGGTGCTCTACGGTTATTCATATTTACAAGGCAATTAACCATACCTAAGATGACCTGACCTGACCTAACCAAATCTAACCTAACAATTTATGGTGTTATTTAACTTTACATGAGGTTCCGGAGGTTGCTCATCTCTACAAGATCCGCCCCAATTCTATAACTATGCCAGTCTTAGCATATTGGAAGACCTCCTATGAATGATAAATACTTTAGGGGCTTTGATCATCTTTCAAGTACTTAATATATTTCTAAATTTAGACTTCTTTGAAAAAGGGAAAGCACAGGCTGAATTTTTATCAGATATATATATATATATATATATATATATATATATATATATATATATATATATATATATATATATATATATATATATATATATATATATATATATATATATATATATATATATATATATATATATATATATATATATATATATATATATATATATATATATATATATATATATATATATATATATATACACAGTATATATATATATATATATATATATATATATATATATATATATATATATATATATATATATATATATATATATATATATATATATATATATATATATATATATATATATATATATATATATATATATATATATATATATATATATATATATATATATATATATATACAGTATATATATATATATATATATATATATATATATATATATATATATATATATATATATATATATATATATATATATATATATATATACACAGTATATATATATATATATATATATATATATATATATATATATATATATATATATATATATATATATATATATATATATATATATATATATATATATATATATATATATATATATATATATATATATATATATATATATATATATATATATATATATATATATATATATATATATATGCTTTGGGTTTTATTCCAAAAGGCTATTCACCAGCTATCTACTGTCAATCTGTTAAGAATATATAATTAAATGAACGCTGAATTATGATTGAATGTCGGGGTATATGGGGGCTCCCCTGCCTATAGTAATTACATAAATTCTTTACCTGAGATTTTATTAGCAGAAACTCAACAAAAATGAGATAGAATCGACTTGCAGAGGCCAATAAGTTAAGATCACTGCTACATGGCTTCAGATTGGATTATGATCCCATTAAAAAGACTTAATGTGCATCATAATAGTTCTAGTTGGTTAAAAGCAAAAAAACTTACTGAGAATTACCATGTTGAAAGCTTTCAGTAACCGAATCTACTTTAAGCATTTACATTCCTAAACTCACACTATGTTTTAGCACTTTACTTCACAGACATATTTATATCAAGGCTTTGTAACTCTCTGAGAGTATAATAAGTCGAGGTGCAAGTGAATAATGATCAGGTCTTTCCGCATCTGATTGTGGTCACTCAAATGACTGCTGCAAACAAGAGAATTAAGAACACAAAAAAACAAATTGGTACAAACATACATGTGGCGAAGCGGGTGGAGTATTTCCAGGACTGCCAGTCTCTGTGGCACAGCAAGAGGCGGCTGTGGTTATAATTTCTGGAGCTTCCTTGTTATTATCCATCGGATCCTGAGACTCTTGTTTGGGAGGGTCGCGGTATCGCAAGCCACTAATATCACAAACGGTTTCCTGCTCACATCTCACCATGCACTTCTTGTGGCAAACGATACCACACTCACCACATTGATATGCATCTTTTAACCAAATCTGAAAGAGAAATTAAACACTTATGAAAGTTTCACTGTATATACTCTATCTATACAAAAAAGTCATAAGCCACCTTATGAAAGGGCTGGCAGAGTCAAAGCGAAAAACTTGACTTATCCTAGGAGAAAATACAAAAGAGAGGATACCCAGTCCCCTCACTCTGCCCCAATAAGTCAAATTTTATGATACACAGGGGAACACGAAGGAGGTATTCTTGTTTCCCTTCAAGTGGAATCACAGATAATAATTTTTCAAAATAATTATTTCCATCTGATGTAGGAGCAAGAAATTACATGTTCATCGTAAGTACTCAAGATCATATGGCCGTGTTTTACGTACATTTATAAAGAGGGTACCGAGGAAGCAGAGCAGCTAGAGCCCTCAACTTGGAAAGTGAGAGATGTGCAACCAAACCCAACGTGGGGTGCTAAGAAAGGCATCCAGCCTTAATTCCCTAAATTCAACTGGTCTGACTCCACCACCAATAAAATGAGGCTTAATTGTGACACACAAAACACCAAAGAAAATTATTGACAGAAAAATAAAAGATGGTATTATCTATTAAAGAATAAAACTTAGGTAGAGATGAAACTTATCACACAACAATGGCTAACTAAGTAGAATTTATTGGTCTGTGCCTGCAATTAGTAATAATCAATGTTCATTATAACAACAATGTATAAATATGAAGCTCTGTTGTTGTCTGTCTTTTATGAATTCCTATAAATCTCCATTTGAATGGGGGTGAACAAAGATTGGTGGGAGTGGGTAAATTTAGGTTGGAAGCCCTTTTCAAAGCCCCAACATAAGCCAAATGGAGCTCTCTAACCACTATGTTACCATGGGCCAATATGAAATGATAAAATCTACTATTTATATTATCTGCTCTTCTGCAACAATATACTGTACTGAAAAGTAAAATTAAAAACTTACTATAAAAAGATAATATTAAAAGTAATATATAATCTAGTCAACTTTTACACTAGGCAAGGGAAAACAGGGATGGTATTCCTGCTCCTCCTCCGAGAGAAAAAATAACTTTACTGAAGGTAGATTACTGAATACCTGATATTCACAGGAGGAGGCTAAGACATATTGAAGAGAGAGACCAATGAAATAAGTTCTGAGAGAGCAGCTTTAAGAAACCCTCGTCTCTTCTATCAGTTGCTATTTGGCAAAGAATAGATGTACAGAGGAAAGGAATGACAGCCTCCTATGCCACCACCCCTATTACTTGCTCTCCCATGGGGAGGTAAGAATACCACCTCCGTGTTTTCCTGCATGCCGTATAAGCAGACAAAAAGGGACTGCAGTTTGAGGGAATTGAGTATCCTCGTTTTTTTTATTTTTTTCCCCACATAGAGTCAGATTTTTGCACTGACTATGCCACCCCTCATATAAGGGGGATTATGGCTTCTGTACATAGATAGATACACAAAGATGGAATATAAGAGTAGAGTTCCTTCTATGAAAGAGTCCAAATCAAAGAATTCATACTCTAATCCAACAGCTGAAGGTCTTTTAGTCTTAAATAGGACTGTCCTGGACAGCTCAATGTTAAGTCATCCATTAGTTACCCATACATCTACATCGAATATTCTTGCATATTTGTTACATATATCTTACTATCCCTTCCCATTCTTAAAAGTCACAACACATCCCATCTCTGTTTCTTTCTGCTTTATGCTTCTTCGTGCCAAGGCCTGATGAGGGCAATTTACCTCGCCCATACTGGTATCATACTAATAAATATAAAAGTGACAAGGTAACAAAAGAGAACATTAAAAGCAAATCCTTGCCTTCTTTCTACAAAAATCACACTGGACGGCTGACTGGAAGTGCGTCCTCTTGAAGTCATGGCTGCGATCTTCCACTATATCCTGCATGCCAAACATTTCGTCCTCTTCAGACACTGTGCCATCCGTCAAGCTCTCGTCTTCAGATAAGGGTCTGTTGCTACTCTTATCCTGACCTATTCTAAGAGACATATCACATCTGTGGAAAAATATAAACACATTTACAGTACCTTAGACATATATAGAACTGAAATAAAATATATCTTAAGTCTATAAAATCCATAATATATTGCAAATTATGTAAATATTCTTTCAATATGGTACTAGGTACTATCTAATATCTAGCATGAAAACTATAACTTATAAAAAAACATATATTCAATATCAGTAGATGGATTGCCTATGAGAAATTATGGATCTTGCAGAGAGGAATAACCCCAGACTGTTCTAGGGTTATTCAAATTTACCTATCCTAATCTAACCTAAATTAACATTATCTAGCATAACAATTTACAGGGTTATTTATATTTAGGGTTTTGAAGATTATTTATCTTTACAGGATACGAAATTATTTATACTACCCATGAATATGCAAATAGTCCATACAAGCTTTTGTAAATGTCAAATAAATGGGGTGGAGCAAAGGCAAGGCATACAGAAAGGGTTCTGGTAGGGAAAGTTCAACCAGAACCCTAGTCACCGTCTCTCTGAATGTGAGCAGTTGTGAAATGTATGAGAGTAAAAGGAAGGAGAATTAATATATGTTTGAGAGAAGATGGATGGATGAGTTAGTTCTGAGTGAGACAAAGCTAAAAGGGAGATTGCAGTCTTCATATACATATAAACAGATCTATATATAAAAGCCATAATCTACCTAATAAGGGGGGGGCCGCATCAAAACAAAAAACTTAACTCTATGTGGGAGGAAAATACAAAGGAGAGGATTCCTAGTCCCACTTTATCCCATTTTGTCGACTTTTGAGACAAAAAGAGGATCACAATAAATGTATCTCATCCCCCTCAAAACAGGAATTGTTCCAAGTCCGTATTCCCTGTGAGTCTTACAATCCCTCTAAAAATAATTAGATGGGAGCTGGCAATCCCTCATATTCTGGCAGGGGAAGCAATGATGGGAAGGGTATATAGGAACCCCAGCTACCTCAATTCTACTGCTAAATACTGTATGTGGGGCACACTGTTAGCCCAACAGAATAAGACATCTTATTTGAAAAATAAAAAAATGAAAAGGTGTTATCCTCTTACCTATCCTGTGGTTGATAAGTTAGTGAAAGCATAATATCACCATAGCAAAGATTCTTATCAAATCCCTTGTGAGCATTAAGCGGGTCACCCATGACCTCGGGGCATTTAGGATGGGGAGGTTTTAGAGTTAATATACGGACAGCATGCCCCTGGGTGTTCAGAGTAGTCTCGGGTATCAGGGATATGACCGGCATGTTAATGTAACCCACTAGAGTATCTTCCGTTACATCAGCTACCACCTTGTCTTCTTTCAGTTTGGACTTTTCAACGTCGCGCGATCTTTTTTTCTCTCTTTCTTTCTCTTTCTGTCCCGATTTACCGTTTGCATTTTTATTGTCCACAGTCTCGACGTCAGGGACTCTCTTGACTCCATTGCTTCTGCTCCAAACAGCCACATTTAGAAACTTGTTCTCCTCTTCTAACCAAAATTCAAAGTCACTATTGAAGACTGGATCCTGAAAAGAAAAATAAACCCTATGGCTCATTTGAATAAGAATTAGAATTACTAAATGCCTTAAATGACTTATAGGTGTCATATGAAAGTTATAATATGAATGGAAGTTTCTTAATAAAGTAATAAATAATAACTTAAGATTACAAAGTATACTTGAAATCTAACATTTAATATAAATAAACTTTGACACTCAACAGTCTGTAATACACTGACATCTACAAAAAGATATAAAACATTTATATATTAAAAAAAAAAAGCATATACAGTACTATAACTGCTTGAATTTGAAGCTCAAAAAATTTATCAACTTTCTAATAACAATTATCAAAATAACTATTTAGCTTTCAGTCTCAAATTATAATTAATTCCCAAACAACAATTATCAAAATAAGTGATTACTTTTCTATCTTAAAATATAAATCATTTATACAACATTTATCAAAATAACGGTTCATTTTGTATTTATTCTCAAACTACAATTATCATAATATTATGCTATTTACAAAAAGATATGAACAGTCATTATAAGGAAACAAACAACTGTTTTTATTCTCAAAATGTCACTTATTCTCAAACAGCATTTATCAATATATTAGCACTAAAATTTAACATGAAAAAACAAATACACTTCTTAACCTTTTCAACAGAGGATCCTGCGCATAAATTAATGCCAAATATTCCCCAGCTCCAACCTGTCTGCATCCACCCACATTCAAATGGGGAATAATAGTGACATATAAAAATGGTAAAAAAAGTGTCAATATGCGACAAGGTGATTCAAATATGATTAAGAGAAAAACACTAACTTACAGTGCTTCCTTCAATTGTATTCGTGTGCATCATTTTAATGTGAGGTCTAATTTTCGAAGTGTGTCTTCTAGCGGGTCTCCTTTCAGCAGCTGAGGGTATGACAAGTTCGGAAGACGTAGGTGTTCCTGCTTTGCTGCTCTGGTTCGAAGGGGGTCGTTCGGATTTCTCGTTAGTTCCCGACGAAGAAAAACTCTGGACCCCGGGACACTGTCCAGGCGACTTATCTTGGTTACTTGTTGTAACTGGACGAGGCAAACTTTTGGCTATGCCAGCAGCGATGGGCGATCTATCTTGGGTCAAAGCCCAAGTCTTTGTTTCTACATTCAGCGTGTGAAGTTCAAGTAATTTTCTCTTTAACTCTGGACTATTGTTGTGACTTGAGTCTGGAGTAGATCTGCCACTGCCACTCATATCACCTGAAATAGACACAGTCTTCATATCAAATAACCTCTTAATCCATAACCTATGCAATCGTAAGAAGCTGCAAAGCAGCTTGAAAAAATTCAAAAGACTCTAATAATTGTCATATAAGACAGTATTCTCAATGAACATGTGATCTTTTCTACTAAGGTCTAATATAGTACAGTACCTTCTTGCGAAGGACTTCTGGTTTTGGCAAGTGTAACCATTACCCTGATTGAATGCCCTTTCTAACCTCAGACTGTGGCGAGCCGCAAACTCTCGACCTGGCGATTCAAAGACGTGGGTGTTAGTACTACGCCATGGTGGACACACGTAGTCCTCAAGGCACAATCTTACAACATGGGATTCTGCAGAAAATACCAGTCTTCATATATGTGACTGCATTGCCATTCTATTATTATTATATTATTATTATCAGCCAAGCATAAGGGGACTGCCGCAGTGGTTGAATGATTGATTTCTGGTGGTGACGGACCCACTTTCGAAGATGTGGCAGGGCATTAGGAAGGACATCCTGCCTTAATTTTCCAGCCTCAATCTGTCCGTGTCCACCCTCAAATGGTGTCTAATTGTGACATATAAAATGTAAAAAAAAATATATATATAAGCCAAGCAACAAGCCCAGCTGGGAAACGTCAAAGACTATAAACAAGATGGCTCCAACAGGGGAAGTAACTTGGAGAAGAAAAGGAAAAAGAAAAGATAGCAAATTTCAAACTATATAAAATGGTACAACTAAGTATTGCAATACTGCAAAGTTTATCTTTATAAAAAGAAGAAATAACGTCATCATCTTTTATACGAATAAGTTAGTAAATTAGTTGAAATCATTCCCTTTGACAAAGGAGTATAAGCTGGGGAAAACACCCGGAAACAGGTTTTCATTTATGTCTTCATACGAGCAAAAGGCAATTGCAAGCATAGCTTTACTACAAGTTATTTGAGAAAATACGACTATTATCTTTATCTTTTTAAAACAATATTTTAGGAAGTAAGAAACACGCTTCCTATCTCTATGAGGATAAGCAAAAGCATATAAAATGCATGACAAAAGGTGAATGTTATCCATCCATATAGTCGGTTAGCCCATGGCACAAGATGCCCGTTGCGTTGCTACAACTGAAGGTCTTATAGACTAAAATAGGACTATCCTAGACAGCTAAATATTAAGTCTTCCTTCAGGTACAGATCCTTTTCTATGCCTACATGTACACAAAATAATCTTGCATATTCATTACACATATCATTCTCCCTTCACATCTGACAAGTCATGACACTCCCAATCTGTTTCTTTTTTCTTTATGTTTTCATACCCAGGCCCAATGAGGACAATTATCCTTGCTTGCCTTGATGTCACTCATAAAAAAAAACTGGGTTCGAGCCCAAGTAATAACTAATACAACATAATGATGGATCTATGAAGCACCCCTATTAAATGATTTGTGCTGCATCACAACAGTCCAGGGTGAAATTTCACATTCATGTTTCCAGCACGTACTATTTAAGTCTGAAGGAAAACAGGATTTGTAAAGAAGAACTCCAGGAAACTCTAGGGTTATTCATAGTTATGAAGTAATTAGTTGGATCAGATTAGGTGAGGTTAAGGTAGTTTATGGGGTTATATAAATTTACATGTGGTTTGGGGGGTTACAAATCTTTACAAAATCCAGACACACATATTTACCAAGGAGTACGATGTTTAGATACAACTGAAAATTTTACATTACATTTCTTAAATATTCAGATATAAATGAGTGAAACAATTTGATACAATGAAGATTTTGTAGGTAACACGTTTCCATAGTTTGGGTGAGAACAACTTCAAACTGAATACGAACTTAGAAAGTTTAAACAATCGTTTCAGAAAATGCTAAATAACTTTAATCTATCAATGAAAAAGATTTCAGCAATCGAGATAGTGTTATATGGGCTAAAAATTCTAAATTCTAAATTAATGATCCTCTGTGTACTGAGGGCCAACAACCATAGTGCTAAGAATTCTCAACACGGGACGTGACATACCCGTGTACAAGCCCACTGCTGGGCATTAAGAAAGGCCTCCAGCCTTGATTCCATAGCTCCAACCTGTCTACGTCCAGTTCCATTCAAGTGCGGATTAAGAGTGACACAAAATAGCAAACAACACAATAACAAACTGTGTTGTAACAGCCAACAAAAAGATATGGAGAAGAAAAGGACTGGCGATTCCCTTCTTCCTAATTTTTATTTTCTTGTCAAAGTAAAACTTATAGCTAAAGTGAAGAGTTGCAGTGTAAGAGGAAGTCATGTTACCTCTAACTTTGTTCAGTTGAGGCCACCTGCCTGGCTTCAGCACAATATGGATAATTTTTTAATATGTAATGACAAAACACAGACAGATTGAATATCATCATTAGTGTTTAACAGTTTCCCTGTGAGTTACCAACAAAATTAAGAACACCTCAGTGCAAGGGGTTCCTGCAGTGCCTCAGAGTAAACATTTTTAATGCCCCCCTTGACATCATAAAGACTACAGACTCCTTCCAAGTCCCTCAACTGGATAAAACACTGACTTATGTATGGCAACACAACAGATGCCAGATATTGATTTCTGCTTCACTATTGCCCGAGGGAATGGTGCACTAAATTGAAATTATGAATGCCCAAATGTGGCACGTTAGCAGGTTATATCCTGAGAGAATAGGTCCCTATACACTATGTTCGCAGGTAAAGGGTCGAAATGGTTGGTAGCGAAGCAGAATTCTAATCAATATATGTTCGTTATCCATTTCCATCTGCATCTTAATATAAGTGATACACAAAATCTTAGGGTTAAGTTACGAAAAATTTTATCACTTATTAAAAGATAACACTTATCTCACTGTAGCAATGTCTCATGCATACTAGCTATGATCAATTGATAAGGCATGCTAGGCGCTTTCTTATGATATGGTACTTTTCTTTAATGCATTCAACCAAAAGTGTTCTTATTTACAGTGCCCTTCTATAAACACCATAATTATCCTCTTGCAATGAAATATTATGTATTAAGTGCTTACATTAATTCAAGTATTCACCACACTTGAAAGCATGTAGTATATGCTACATAAATATCTCAAGTCATTGATTTGCTACAATTTACACTTCTGCAACATTATTGTGTGCCATATCACTCAGAAAAGAGCAGGATACCCACAACTGAAAAAATTAAGGGAAGCATCAGGGCCCCAATATAGCCTGGTCAACCTTATCCCTCCTTTAAAATGTTTTGTGGTAATTAGGCGAGAAAGGGATTGGATTTACTTGTATAGATATAAAATAAATTGAATAATATCTCAAGGATATTCAATATTTACAGTAATATTATATACCATGTAGGTCAATCCCACCAGAATGCACATGTTATAAAGGACAGCAAAATAGAGTCAACAACTGATATGTGAGTTTACCCTCACGTGTAGAGTTAACACGAGTCTTGTTAGTGCGTTGAAGGACAGGTGAGCCTGGAAGAGAGCGGTGCTTGATTGGGCGACTGCTGCTGAACGATCCCATTAGACCGGCAAGTAAGTGAGAAGGGCTTACAGTACGTGAAGAACCAGACGTTCCATGCAAATCATCCTCATCTGTGGTACATATACTTCCAGTGCTTGCAACTAAGCCCCCTCCTTCAATACTACCAAGACATGAAGCACCAGGGTTACCAACACTTTTTACTACACTACTTTCATCAAAACCACCACCACCACTACAGTTGCTGCCAACATCGACACTACGTGTGATACTCTCATACTCTCCGGTGGAAGAGGCGTTAGTGTCACAATCCATTCTTCCACCAGGACTATTACTACTAACTACTATGATACTACTTAGGGATGCAGCTGCACCTCGTTTTCCAGAGGTGCGGGCAGCGACGTTCACGCTAGGGCCTCCAAAGCCGTGAGTGTTACTACTAACTGAAGCGTCTAATGTCCGAGCACTAAGAGGTTTTTCTCCAATATGACTACATAGGTTAGAAGTGCTAAGTGCAACAACACACTGACCACCAGAGCCTACGGGAAGTCTACCTGGGCATGCGTCCTCCCCTACGAGAGTCGAACCACCGTCCATGTTAGCACCTTTTTGTTCCCCTGCCACCTGCTTGAAAAAAAAATGTAATAAAACTTAGAAATTTTTTCCATAAAACTCATAATTGATAGATTTCCTTCTACTTGAATAGATCAACTGCAGCCTATCTTTACCATTTCTTCTAATTGCTCAAAATGAGCATTGAAGATTACATATTAGTTCTCCTTAATCATGTACAGACACTCCCCTACTTACAAACGAGACAGGTTCCAGAAGTTCGTTCGAAAGTAGAATTGTTCGTAAGTTTTGTTTAGGTGAAAAAAGTACTGTACGTACATATGCAGCACTGTACAGTACCATGGCTAAAGGCACAAAAGTACTACATAGTATATACAGTATACAGTATTAAGGAATTTTAAGACAGTAATAAAAATGTAGTAATACAACAGGGTACAAAAATGCATACATTAATACATGAGTAGATAATGGGTAGGTTTTTGCTCATATCTACGAATTTTTTTAACTCAGTTGTTCGTGATTTGGTGAGCGTCTGTACTTAGTTAAAATATCTCTCAATAACTATTCCATTCAACTGCATAAGAAGTAATTCATCATACAAGAAATTGCGATACAAGTCTACAGAATATTCCTTACATAGATAGATTAATTCTCATCTTTCTTGTTACCTTATCATAGAAACAAAAAACTATTGCCTTCTTCTTCATAATGATTGCTAGATCTGTACTTTTTAACATTAAATTTGGGAATACAGTATTCGAAAATGTCATCAATTCATTAGACTTCTATGCCCTTGATAACAAAAATAATCAGTATATGAGTTGCAATTCAAGTTTTCCTTTCATTCTGATCAAGGACTTTGCATAATATTACCAGAAACATAAATAATATACTTAATGCAAAATAATAAAAAACTAGTTTATATAACTATACAAATAAAATTACTCTCCGAATGCAAGTAAGGTTTAACACCTTACAGTAAACTGAAGCAAGGTACCTAACATTGGATAATAATTTTCATAGAAAAAAGATTCTAAAACTATATCAGTTTTCCAAAGAGTAAGAAAACTTCTGAAAAAAAAAAAAAAGAAAGAGAGAGAGAGAGAGAGAGAGAGAGAGAGAGAGAGCGAGAGAGAGCGAGAGCGAGAGCGAGAGCGAGAGAGAGAGAGAGAGAGAGAGAGAGAGAGAGAGAGAGAGAGAGAGAGAGAGAGAGAGAGAGAGAGAGAGAGAGAGAGAGAGAGAGAGAGAGAGAGAGAGAGACTGCTCTCATACATAAGACAGTTTATGCCAATATATATTCATGGTTTTAACAGTGAGGTAGGGAGCGATATACTGATATGGAGGGTCACCAGAACTAGAGGTAATAGTTTGAAGCTTCGGAAGAAAGTTTCTTTGCAAGTTATAAGGCAATACTCTTTTGATGTAAGAATAGTTGATAATTGGCCTTTAGTAGGTGAGGAATCATTAAACAATACATATTCACAGTGTGAAGGAGAAATATGATAAGTGTTGGTAAGTAAAAATATATCCAACCAGGACACGAAGACTTATGAGCAAGGGGCTGTGTCCCATGAAAAAAATCAGGTGAGTACTTGCATATTACCTTTTTCTGCTCTAAAGGAATAATTCTCTTCACTCTTAACGATATGTTATCAACATCGCCGTTTATGTTACTAGACGAAAAGAGCTTTGCTGCTTGCTGGCTTGAGCTGAGATAAGTACCATTAACCGCTATAAGAACGTCGTTTTTTCGAAGACCAGCTGCGAATGCTGGCGACGACTGGTTGACCGATTCGACCACCTGTAATTGCATCGATGACTTCAACATTTTATTTATTGTGTGACACCAGGACAGGCAAAAAAATTTCCCCTCATCTGACCTGGGCACCAAGAAAACATTAACGACCTATAACATTACAAAGAAATAAGTAATGCATTGATATTAGGGAAGAATGCTTGGGAGTAATGGAGGAGATGGGGTATGGACAATTGCACCCTTAGGATACTTGCCCCTTAGGACACCTGCCCATTAAGACATTTGCTCCTTGGGACAATTGTCCCCAGGATGATTGCCTCTAAGACAAAATCCCCTAACACTTGATGCAAAAGAGGACAATTGCTAAAGAGGAACATATATTATTAAGAAATAATGAATGAAAAGATGGTTGGGTTAAGTTAGGTTAGGTCAGTAATAGATGAGGTGGGAAAAATAATCCATAAAATTCATAATTGAATACTGAAGGGGCAACTGTCCCAGCAGGCAGTCGTCCTAAGAGGCATTTGTCCTTGGAGCAATTGTCCTCTGAGGCTACTGTCCAAAGGAGCAACTGTTCTAACTTCGGAGGAAATCTTAAGCAAATATAACGAAGAGCGAAAAACTTACCGGAGTGCCTTCATCCGCATTGTGAAGTAAAATACCAGCCGACGAGCCATGGGGGCGCTTGAGAATCAAGTCTTGGACGATACATATACCTACAGAAGGCTTCTCTACAGCACAAATAATAGGAACCTCACTCACCATCACAGTACAGTACATGACATCTTCCACAAGAGCCGACTAGTGAGGGGAGACAGATACAGCTTTACTTTAAAATTGCAGAGTAATACTAGTTTTCAAGGTCATATCAAATACTAAAACTCAGTATCTTTAGATTCGATAACCATATATATGATACATACAGGAATATTTTTTTCACTTGAAGATCTATCATTTTACCTGTAGCCTAGTACATTTAACAATTTCCCCAGTCAGTCTTCCTGGGGGGACGGAACAGCCTTCTTCGTTCACTGGGTGTACCTGTCTTTTGATGAGGGGCGGACCCCTTAGTTTGAAATAAGGAAGGGTGTGTTTTCGCTTCAAAACGCCGCGTAACTGGGAAGTGATGATGGCATTGAAGCGGGGGATGTGCAGTCCTAAGCTTGAATACACTTCAAATTCAACCTGAAAAAAACAAATAGTATTGGATAATAAAAACTACTTGTTTTTCTCTGTTGGAGTTATCATGCGCAACAATGTCATTTGGTGGTCTGGTAGGTTGGACCTATAGTTATTTTTTATCATGTCTCCATTTTTCATTAAGGTCATTAACACTAGTATCTATCAAGCCTCCTTGACCACGAACTTCAATCTGCTGGTGTTGGTGCACACTAGAGAGGAGGAGGGGGAGGAGAAAAAATACTTGGATTCATAACTAAACACCTAATCGTGGACATTAAAACATCATTATTATAGTTGATGAGGCAGTTAGAGAATAGAGGTTCAATTTAATCAGGAATTACGATAATTACTGCATTAAGTGGGTTACTACAAAGTATTATTAACATGGTAATATCAATAACCTTGCCATTCACACTGTGATACAGGAAAAGATCATTAAGATTGATGAGAAAATGATGATGATTTAACCTGACTATGAAATGAAGAAATTACTGATTAGATTGTTAAAGCAATAATCATAACTATATAAAGTTACCAAGAATACCTCCTCTGTGTTCCCTTGGGTATTGTAAAATCGACTAAATGAAGTGGAACAAGGGAACTGAGTGTCACTTCCTGCATATTCTCCACCCAAAAAGTCAATGTTTTTGCTTTGACTAAACCAACCTCATTATAAGGGGAATTATGGCTTTTGTATATAGATATATATAGCATAAAAAAAACATGTTAATGCACACTATAATATCAGAAATAGATTTTTAATGATGATGAGGCAGTACGAGAATGATGGCTTGACTCAGGCAGGATATGAGAAAGCAGTGAATATATAATTAAAGATCAAAGCCTCTAACTTAAACGCATTGTATATGCATTAGATCATTAATGCTGATCAGATAAGAGAAATGACGGTTTAAGATGGCCATATACAAGGAATTGAGTAATTACTGACAAAATAGTTAAAAGCTATGGTGATTTAAGAAGATCATAGAGTAATTACTGACTAGATTATTGCAGACAAAAGTGTAATTACTAATGCATTTCAAAAGGACTATAATATGCATTTACACGTTATAATTAGACACTTGTTAAAACTAATGGGGCCGTTAGTGAAAGATAGTTTGAACTGAACTTGAAATGGGACAATTACTGACTATATAATTCCAGAAACAGATGTTATTACACCAACTAATTAAAATTCAATACTATATATACACACAGATTGTAATCTTTGCTTACGTTTTCCTTTAATTTATCAATCAACTTTAACTAGTAACTAAGACACAAAAGTGGAATAAGGTTAATAAACTTTCTCATTATTTCTACTTTTAATAATAAAGGGCTTATTAGACGTGGATGGAATGAAATTAAATTGAATGAATATTTACTATTATTTTACATGTTAGAGATTTGTAACTCGTAAACTGTGACATTTTAGGGGTTGTGATTTTGAATTTGGTACCAAAATAGTTTTATTTATAGCTTTTCCTAAAATGTATGCCAGTATTGCAATACCAAGTTCATTTGCCTGCTGTCTTTCACTTTTTATAGCTGGGCTTGTTGCTTTGCTAATAATAATAATAATAATAATAATAATAATAATAATAATAATAATAATAATAATAATAATACATACATACATATACCGTGGCTGTTTCCCCTTTAAAAGTGGGGGTAGCCGACATCAAAAAAGAAACAGTTTGGGGAGCAGTTATACTCCCCTCTACTCTCCCTCTTCTTTGATGCCTCACAGGAGGTTGGTACAAGGGGGGGGGGGATTCCTAGTCCCCCCGCCCCGTCCACTTTTAGTCGCCTTTTACGACACGCAGGGAATACGGTGAGGCTATTCTTTGATAATGTGCCCGCCCCACAGGACACATAATAATAATAATAATAATAATAATAATAATAATAATAATAATAATAATAATAACAATAATAGTTCCGGTTTTACGTCACGGACTCCCTTATCTACCAAGGGCTAGGACGGTTGCCTTCTTGCGAAGGACTTGTTTTGGCAGATGTAATCCTTACGCTGAGTGCATGCCCTTGCTAACCTCAGACCGTGACGGGGCGCGAACCCTCGACCTGATGCCTCAGAGTCGGAGACGCTACCGATTGAGCCACGGCGACTACTTATAATAATAATAATAATAATAATATAATAATAATAATAATAATAATAATGTTGTGGTATTATTAAGATCAATGAGCAGTTCTAGATTATTAGAATCAGGAATTAAAGTCATTAGATTCTAAACGCAATGAATTTTCAAGGCTTACTTGAGGTTCTTCGTAAAAAGAAAAACTCCAGTGCGTGAACGGGTATCGAGAGAATTGGAGACGGCCATTTCCCGCGAGATGGACGACTGCAAATAAAAATTATAAGTAACATGACAATATCAAAAACAAAATAGATAAAAAGAAAGATAATCTCTTATACAATACTATACTGAATATGCATATAACGATACTAACACCTAAAACTGAGTCTCGTAAATATGTGTAAGACCTAAAACCCTATACAAAGTTAAATAACCCCATAAATTGTTAGGTTAGGTTAGGTCAGGTGACTTGTCTTGTATATAGAAATACCCTAAATCACCTTGGGGTACTCTTCTTTACAAGTTCAAAGACATTTAACTTAAGATCAGTATTTTCATATAATGTATTTATATAGCTATGACGACCTGAGATCTAAAGGTTTGTTGGGTGATGAGGTATGGGACAGAAACATATGGAGAACACTGGCCAGAAACATAGACCCCACATAAAAGTGGGAAAAGATGTAGACGAAGAAGAAGAAGAAGTATTTATATGGGTATTAGAAAAGAAAGAACTCCACTCTTCCTTGATTTTTTCCAGAAAAATGCTGATAAGAGGGACAATGTATATTGAAGCCCCCTTACTTTAAGTTTCCTGTTACAGCTGTGGGCATTTTGCATGCTTAAATTAGACTATTTGCCAAATTAATTGTCAGTATTAATTCTTATTTGAATAACGGTGAACACAGACAGATTGAGAAAGTAAGGTTGGATGTCCACTCCAAAGCCCCACAGCAGGCTCAAACACTTTCCACTGGGGAATGAAGCTCAAACACATTCAAAGTCAAGTGCTCTAATCACTGCACTACCTTGGTCCCCTGTCTGCTTAAATGATATTTGGTGTCTTATTCGAAAAAAAAATAGTATATTTTTGTCACAGATTTGTGTCACTATTAGTCCCCATTTGGGGGTGGATACAAATGGACTGGAGCTGGGGAATTAAGGCTGGATGCCCTTCCTATTGCCCTGCCGTGGGCAATCCAGCACCTCCCAAGTCGAGCACTCTAGTAGTTATGCTACAGCCGTCCCAATTATTATTAATAGCATGAAAACTAGCCTTATGGCTAGTACAGTGGTAACACGCTGGCCTCGCATTCGCGAGGTCGACAGATCGGTTCCCGATCAGGACCGAGAGTTTAAGCTATTTACTGGGAAGGTTACTGCTGTGATTGAACACCACAGTGGGGGGTTCGGGCTTATACCGGCTGACGCCCGCCAAAGCAGGGGCGATACCTCTGATAGGAGGGCTAAAACCGCAAAATTTTAACTTTTTAAATACCTTTTATTTTAACCATGGCTGACTTGGAGAATCTAGAAGAAGCATCAATGGCCAGTTGAGCCCCTCCATTATACTCTAATTCCACTAAAATATCTACTTGTTCTAAATTAGACGTCTCAGGATTAAGATTCACGCGTTTTGCAGTAACAGCACGAATAACAGGGAAATTAGTTCCTAAATTAAGATCACGAATCTGAAAAAAAAAGAGTATGTTAGAGGCACTGAATATGAAATGGGGTTTAGATTCAAGTGTTTTCCAGTAACAGCATGAATAACAGGGAAATTAGATCCTAAAAGAAGGTTACACATCTGAAAATAAAATATTAGAGGCATCGAATGTAAGACAGGATTAAGATTTACATGTTCTGCAATAACAGCATGAATAACAGGGAAATTAGTTCCTAAATTAAGGTCATGAATCTAGAAAACCAATCTATGTCAAAATGCAAGACAACGTTAGTCTTGGGATATCGACTTGTTTTATACTGACAGCCCAAATAACTGTGGAAGTAGTTCCTTGGCTAAGGTACAAAATTTTGATGGGTAATAGAAACAGTGGCACAGAAAATTAGATATAAAAAACAATACTAGTATTGAAAATCAATAAATGTTCTTAGGCTGTATCTTAAATATAATTTCCTTTCTCTTACCTTAGTCAGCAAGTAGCCATAATAAAAAAAAGATTTGCTTACCTTACCCCCTCATCTGAGTTCCCATTCATGTTGTTAAAGTCGACTAAGTGGGGTGGAGAGAGGGGACTAGAAGTCCCATCATTTATATCTTCCTCCCACCAAGAGTCACGTTTTTACATGACTCAGCTATCCCTCTGATGAGGGGAATTATGGCTCTTTAGCTTACTTAACAATCTTAATTTTTTCTTTATTTTACGTTTTTTGTGTCACTGTTACATTCAATTTGGGGGTGGACACAGATGGATTGAAGCTGGGGAATTAAAGCTGGATGCCCTTCCTATCTCCCAGCAAAAGGCTCAAACATTGGTCCATCAGCTCCTGGGTCGAGCACTCCATTGATTAAGTTACAAGTCCCCACTTACAACAGACTTAATACTGTATTAATTTTCATATCACAAGTCAAAATCATATGCTCACTGTCATGTTTACACGATTCAGAAGTTATAATCATGATTGCAATACAAAACATGATTGAAAAAATTTTAACAGCTTATCACAACACAATATGAATTTAAAAATATTAACAGTTCAGTACCAAATACTTTCATATAAAACGATAAAATATTTAATCTGTGCAAGATGAATATTACTGAAAATATACCATTTGTGTGTCGTTTTACGTGTCTAATAATTCCCATTCGAATTGGGGTGGACACAGACAGACTGGAGCTGGGATATTAAAGCTGGATGCCCATCTTAACACCCAATAGTGGGCTCAAACATGGGTCTGTCATTCCCAATTCGAGCACTTTAACCACGGCACTAAGAAATGCACTGTAAGTATAGAAAACAGTATATTACAAATTCTATTTGCAATATGTAATATGGCATTTAACAAGATTTTTGGAGCTCAGTGTAAGTCTAAGAGATCCTTTAAGTATAATATCAACCTCTCATCCCTTTAAAGTCTATACTTACCTGCATATTATGTATGAACTTGGAGAGAGCCCTATGCTTTAGTAGCTCGCTGAATTCGAGAGTGAGCATATTTGTCAGCCATCGCGTTATTCCAGCCTCATATCTTTTTTCCTGTAAAATCGTTAACACTTGCATTAATCTATTAAACAGTCCTTGCATTACATTCCCTTAATGTCAACGGTTAAACAATAAACACCATAAGCTGAAGAAGCTTAGCAAAATCTGAATAAGTTACTATAATTTGATTTTGAGCAAAATTTGCATGATTATATGTAGGCCTATCTTTCCTATTTTTGCATGCAGTAACATACAAATGACCAATAATCTATAAATACTTCCAATGGATGTATTAATTTACCTGACTTCCCAGCTATAAAATGCTGGATAAAAAAATTAAAAACATTAAACACATTTATACATCATATTTAGTAGCCCATTACGGTCTTTTACCATCAAGTGCAAGTTACAGTTAATACATACATATACATATTTAATGGCCGCCATCCCCCTTGAGAGGGGGTTGACCGAGTCAAAGCACATACATACACTAGAATTTAGTATATCTAGTTCACTCCTATTAGTTCCCTGAGGACAAAGGCCTGCCACAATTCCCTCCACCACTCTGCTTGGATCACCCGCATGGTAAGTGGGCAGCAAGTTATAATTAATACATAACTGTATACTGTAATTCAAATGAAAAAAATCATCATTTCAAAGCAATATTCACATGCAAGTGATAAAAAGGCAATACTTTAATATCCTTAAGAAGTATGTCACACTCTCAGAGGATATTAAAGTGTTTTAAAACTCTACTAGACAACCGATGTGATTGATTTCACGTCAAGGACTATTTTTCCTACTAAGGGCTAGAACGATGATTTCTTGCAAAGGATTTGATCCTGGCAAGTGTGAGTGTTACCCTGAGTGAATGCCCATTCTAAGCTCGACCAGCGGCAAGCCACGAACCCTCGACCCGATGAATCAGAGTCGCAAGCGTTGCTGTTCAGCTATGACGGCCACATAACTCTACGAGACAATTAATGCAAGCAAAACACCATTAACATTTTATGCACGAGAGTTATAGGACATGCAATTTTGACCATGCCAAAACTGGAACTCATGAAAATAATGTTTCACCATGATCCCAAAATACTGTATCTCAGGATGTTCTCACTGAGACAACTGGGTCGACAAGAACTACCACATGAGGATCAGTACAACAAACTTCCAAAGGAAAACGGGTTTAACAGTAAAAATTTACCTGGTTTTTAAAAGAAAAAAAAACTTACTTGAAAGAAGAACTGAAGAATTAAGTTCAAGGCAAAGCACGTTTCTCGTCTATGCAGTCCGATGCCCTGTTTAAGTTTATCCACGAGAGAGCCGGGCAGACTTGAGTTAGTAATTGTAGGCCTGGTTGGTTCTATTGTAGGCGACTCGTAATTCAATATCCACCACCAAGCTGAGACCAGGACAGTAATAGCACCGGCAGCGAAGAGAAATATATTCCATAAAAGAACTCCTAGCATTCTGTTATTCTATGGATACTGAAGACAAGGATTATAAAAGAGAAGCTACCAAGGAGTTTTGACACAAACAGTCCGCACACCCACTGAAAAGGGAAATTAACAATAACGAATTATTAAGCATCATGGATTCATCAGTTATTTGGAGTTTATCAATATTCATATATTCTAAAGAGCTTATTAATATATTAAATAATTGACTTGTATTTTTTTGCGTACTGCAATATGAAAGAGTTAATGCAAACAATAACCATTATTTTTTCCTCCCTCTCTCTCATAGATACTGTTCGATCACTGGCCTCATATCTCTAATAGCAGGCTCATTGCATAAGGTATTGATTACAGGTCTCATTATAGGTAAAATTTTACTAAAACATCTTTTTCGAATTTTTTGGGTGGGAAAAATTGGCTTTTTCAAAATATAATAATTTGCTAATATTCGATTATTTTCTAAGCTAATCTCACCCATCCTAAACTGATCCGGTGTTATAGCCCTAATTAAACCCTAATATTCCGTTAAATTCCACAACGACACAAGTAATTCAGTGAAAATTACCGGTGCATGAAATCCGAGGGCAGTGGCCCTAAACCAGCCAAGAAGAAACAAAGACAATGCAAAACGCAATATTTTAGTCAATAAATTCATTATTAAAGCCATTATGATTCCTATGAATATATCAAGTCACATAAAAGAATCCTAATAGTATACTTTACCACATAACATTCACACAAACACCATTATGCACATCAACTGTCAATCTCTTAACATATTTTCACAGCTGACAGTCAAAAGGTGCAGACGACGAGCTTCAATGATTTAAAAGGCAGCTTTGTGTTCAATTTCTAGAGGATTTTTAAGTTTTTAGAATATTTTCTAAATCTACTTTTTAATGGACACATTGCAAATATTATTCGTAGATTTTTAAATAGTCAATACTTAATTCGGTTCAAAAGTTTAGCTGAAACCCTTTCTGAGGTAATATATTATTGTTGTTGTATTTCTTACAGCTTTATGTTTACATTTTGACCATTTCAAAGCAAATTCTTAATGGACATATTGAAAACGGAATTTGTATAAAATATTAGTTTAGTAATTTTACTCCTTCAATATTAAGCATTAATAGAAGCCCCTTTTTGAGCTATATATTCATATTATATTTCTATAGCTTCATGTTAATTTTTTTGACCATTTTCAGGGTATATTCCTAATGGACATATTGGAATCAAGATTTCTGCTTACTTTATTTCAAATAGGTACCAGAAGGTGTTCTTGAGATAATATATCCATTTTATTTATCAATAGATATATGTTAAGACTGTAAAGGAATTTTAAATTGATCTATTGTATGCTAATGTTGGAAATAGTGTTTATGGTTAATTATTTCAAAAGATTGTCAACCTCTTTTATTGGGCTAATGATTTTATTATATTGTCATGTTCCGGTTTTACATCACGGACTCTCTTTCCAACCAAGGGCTAAGACGGTTGCAGTCTTGCGAAGGACTTGTTTTGGCAGGTGTAATCGTTACCCTGAGTGCATACCCTTGCTAACCTCAGACCGTAACGGTGCGCGAACCCTCGACCTGATGCCTCAGAGTCGCGGACGCTACCGTTTGAGCCATATATCAATTAATTTCTTACATTCATTTAGTTACAATCAAATTACAAAGTCAATTTAAGAGGACTTAGTTAGGGAAAGACAAGATTCAGATGCTGAGCTTAGATCATATGATAATTTTGATTGAATTCATGCAAGAAGCCATTTATTAACCCTTTTCCAAGTATTCTTGAAGTTTTTTTTTATGCTATGTTCACTTAAACCACACACATTAAGTATTTCTGAATGATAATGTTTAATTACTTTTCTATTCTTTTTTTTCATAATGTATCATGAAGGCTTTAATCATTACTTCTTTTCAATAAAAAAAAAATATATCAGATATGATACTCCGTTTTAAGTAGCCATTACTGTATCAAATAAGATAAGTCCCAGCTACGAGATTAGGACTGGATGCCCTTCCTAATGTCCTACGGCGGGATTGAACCCGCGTTAGTCAGGCTTGATACTCTCGAATTGCGTGCTCTACCATTGACCTATCGCGACCCCTGGATTGTGAACACGAGACAAGATCATACATAAAAAAAAAAAATCTTAATTCATAATCAAAGCCATATTTTTAGGCTTCTGAAATAGAAGATGTAGTATTCTAGAAAGTATTTATTCAAAAAATTATCTTAGATAGTTTGAAATAAAAAAAAAATGGATGGAAACTATCATTTACAGCACATTGTTAATATTGTCTGACAAAATAGACAATGCTCGTAGCGTGAGTTCGATGGAGGTTCGTGGAATGCTTACCTTGGATTCCAATAATATAAATTTTAAAGCTTAATGTGCCTAGAAAATAACTGCATAATTTAAATTATACCATTGGCTATATCTGTTAGTAATATTTTTGGTAAATTATGATGATCACATATAACTTTTAATAAAGTTACCTATTTAAAAGCGCAAGTTGTCTAAAATGAAATAAAAGCTTACGTCAAGACGCTATTCAGAGAATCCCGCGTGTTTCAATGTATGAGATATATTTTCTCAAGACCCAAAAATAGTCGTTTTTCCTATAATTCAATCATATATAATAAATTTTATGTCTATTATAATGAATTTGAATAATTTAATATTAATTTTTACAGGAATATTTTGATAAAAACACCTAATATACACGAAATGCGATTACAAAGTCAAGTATAAATAAAAGGATTCGAACACATTACTTCTCTTATGAGATATTGTGATCGGTCGCAGAGGTCAGTTGAACGCGCTCAATGAAGGCGATTTGTTGACATTAGTGTTGCTTTGATGTGACGTGAGAGGGAAAGAATGACGGATGATCGCATTCCTACTTCCATTTCCGTCGCGAGTGAAATAGAGAAAGAATATAAACAATTAGAAGAAAGTGATGCTTGGAATCAAGTGTATCAGGTAATTAAATAAGAGAAAGAAAAGGATTGAGAGAGAGGAAAAAATGGACACTTATTTCGTGTTTACCCCTCTTTTTATTGTTTTTAACGTTGTTTCTCGTGTTTTTTCTTATAATATTTCTTATTCGATATATAGGGGGACTCTAGTTTTTTATCTGGTAATGGAATTAGTCATGTTATGATATTACACCGGGTTAGGTGAGGTCAGGTTAGGTCAGATCAAGATTGTCATATTCGTTGCCATCGGGAGAATTCATTTTTATTTTTTACTTCCAATTTAAATGTGGTGCATTGTTTAGGTTTAGCATCAAATAAATATACTTTTACAGGTAAAATTATATTTTTACACCCCAGTTAGGTAAAAATCTTGTGAAATTTATGATTATATTAGTTTCGGTGAGGTTAGTTAACACCAGTTAAGAAATGAGTTCATGATTAAATTTTTTTTTTAGGTAGTTTTTTAATGGGTAAAATTGCATTATAGGACCACCTCTATTTTCCAATTGAAATAAAAATTTTGTTGGTAGTTTTTTATGTTTTGAACTAACCTAACCTAACCTAACCTAAATTAACCTAACCCCATTATTTCATTAACTCAGTGCGCGATTTGAAATTGAGTAACGGGCGGCTACAGCAACTCTTCACTTACCAGAAAGCCAGTGATTTTTAACTAACGGTTAATATATACCAGTGATTTTTAACTAACGGTTAATTTTTCAGAGTGAAGGACTAATTTCCAGAGCAAATGAAGGTCAGATTCGCTTAAAACACATAAAAAACTAGCAGAAAACCTTCATTTCAACTGGAAAACAGAGGTGGTCCTATAATGCAATAATACCTTTTAATGTTTCATATTTTTTATTGATTCGGTTGGAGTGTGAAAGTAGGCATTTACCGGATATTTATTAGATTTGGTTAGGTTACTTAAGGTTGGTTCACCCAATTAAAAAAAAAGTTAATGGATTTTTTTCCCCATTTAGACAGTTTTCCAATATTTTCTAATGTTCAGTTCCCACAGTTTGGATGTACAAGCAAATTCATTGAATTTTTTTATTGGTTTATAATTAACTGAAAAAGAATGCTTGGAGGTCTTGGGCGGGAGGGATTGGGACTGTATCACTTTGTGTGGATCAAGAAAACTCCAAAACATTGTGTGTGTGTGTGTTTTTTTTTTTTTTTTTTTTAAGAACTGCCAGAGAGAGTGGCACTAAAAAAATTCAGTCATATCCTCGATAAGTGGCACAAATTATTGCCCATAGGACACTGACCCCTATCTCTCAATTCAAAAGCGGACAGTTTCCCCTTTGATATTATTCAAGTGTTAAGTTAGGTTAAGTCAGGTTTTGTTGTGTCATCTTAGATTTGGTTGGTTTAGGTTGTACCAGATTAGGTTAGACTGTGTTAAGTTAGAAAACCAACGAAAACTGAACTTAAATCGGCATTTGTCCTATGGGCCGATTGTCTTAAGAGCAAGTGTCCTATATCCCCTTAAAGGCTGGTGACGTGCTTGTGCAGCCATGTTTTCTTATATATGAACATTCGTTATCATCATGTTTTGCCTGTTATTTGAACTCATTTATAACAAGGTTTCTCTCTCTCTCTCTCTCTCTCTCTCTCTCTCTCTCTCTCTCTCTCTCTCTCTCTCTCTCTCTCTCTCTCTCTCTCTCTCTCTCTCTCTCTCTCTCTCTCTTTAATGGCATTTACTATTATAGTATAACATGATGCTTTTAAATTTTTGCTCACAGTTTGCAACTCATTTCTTCATGAACAATTGCTGTTATACTATCACACTCTTCATGCATCTGTTGATAGGACTTTTTGTTTCCCATTTGACGATTGATAGATATATGTATACCAGCAATACTATCCTAGGTAATTCTTAGCTAAATTACCAGCCTTTCCCTTTCCATACTTGTCTGCCCCTTTTAATGTGCTTCCTTGGACCACATATTTCATGTAACTGCTGTGAAGGCATTTCACAAGTATCAAACAGTCTGGCTTCACAACAGAAGATCCTTACTCGTGTATCCTGTGAATGACTCAAGCGGGGTAGTGGGGAAAATGGTGCCAGCCATTTTTCCGTATTTAGCTAAGAGGAATGATCTAGGTATATTAGCATCTGGTGAATGTGTGTGCTTTGACTCGGCCACCCCCTTGAAAGGGGGATTGCAGCCATTGTGCATAGACATTATATACACAAGTACTTGTGGTGCATTCCCGTGTAACTATACTAATAGTAGAGTTTATTGTTAAGTATGTACAAAAATATTGTCTTATGTAGTCATTATTTACGTATAGTTAAAACAAATATGTTTGCTTTTACATGTAGGCCAAGGTTAAATAATTGTTTTGTCAATTGCCTTCATAATGTACATCTTTTTCCAGCGTATTCGGAGCGAGGGCACGTTCAACCTCCCATGCACGGCAGCGAAATCCTCCGTAAACAAAAACCTGAATCGTTACAGAGATGTTCTTCCCTATGACCATACCAGAATAGTACTGAGTGGTACAAATACAAATTTTATTAATGCTTCACTTGTTAAGGTAAGTATATATAGGCTAATTATTTCTTTTTATTCTACGTTTGACAGCTGATGAATTAATTTTTGACATAACACTCATGGTAGTAATTAATGATCTTAGCTCAGAGCAAATGACGCAGGAAAGGATGTTCAATGCACATTGAAATTCAGCTTCCTCAGGTCTTTTGCTACAGTTTTGTCCATCATGATATGCTCAGTTACATATGTTATTGTTTTTAGCATCATATTATGTGTTACACTTAGCCCCCATTCGAATGCAGTTGGACACATAACATGTTCGAGCCGGAGGATTAAGGCAGGATGCCCTTTCTAGTGCCCCTTCATTAATTATTTCCCAACTTTTTCGCTCTACTACTAAGATATTGTTGCCCCCCTCAATTGCTTATGCTTTTACACTTGGAAAGTAAAAAACTTTTGACAGTGGCTGAAGAGAACCTCCTACTAATTATATTTCTAATTTTCCCTCTTTAAATGTGACAGCATATAATTCCAAAGCAAATAAGGTGACCATTGCCATTACAGCTGTTTAGAGTTTCAACCATCCTTATGTGCTATCGCTTGTAGCAACTTCTTAGAAGCTTGAAAAGAAATTCAGGGAGGACGGGCTTGCCAACCTCTTGCTACCTTAATTCTTGCTTTATGTCACTATTAACCCCAGAATGTGGGTGGACATGGATGGAGTGTGGTTGAGGAATGAAGGCTGGATGCCCTTCCTATTACACCATGTTGGGCTTGATTGGTGGTCGGCCAACTACCAAGTTGAATTATATTACCACTCAGCCGCCGTGGTCCTTCCTGCTACCCTAATCTCTTCTAATCAACTCTTACGACATGCAGGGAATACAGATGTGGAGTTAATTCGCCTTCACCAGTAGGAATAACCAAAACTGGTTCTTGTGCCCTTTGACTAGGGGCTGTGCAGCCACGCAACTTGGGAAAAAAACAGAACCAACACAGAGAATTTGATTTTTTACTTAAGTTCTGTATCAGCTTATAATATTGAGCAGTTAATATATTAATCAGTATAAGCAAATATTGTAAATAAAGTTGATAGAGTCGTAGAATTCTTTTTTAATTTGAAAGTATGTATTCATATGATTTGTACCTTTATATTAAATAGTGTTTAGCTGCTCCTTCTTATAATTCAAGGAATTATTTTATGTTAGTGTTGTAGCATAAAACGAATTCCATATGTAAATTTCTTGAAATTATATATTATGAACATTACAGAATTACCTATTAATAGCCTGTAAATCATCACTTTAATTTATTAAAACTTGTACATATCAAAGAAGCATATTCTGACAGTCAAATAAAATTCTTAATTAATTGGAAATGCTACATAAAACCAGCCGATATTCCAAAGCTATAGAGGGGAATTTTTTTTCTAAGGTACACATGATCTTGATTTTATTTTTGGCTTATGCATGGTAGCACATTGGTCACAGTACCCGACTCGGGAAGTGATGAACCCGTGTTTAAGACCACCATGAGACATTAGGAAGGGCATCCAGATTTCATTCTAAAAGTCCAACCTGTCTGTGTTCATTCCCATTCAAGTAGGAATCAACAGTGACATGTAAAATGGCAAATAACAAGCTAATTATATTTTTCTTTTGCAATTCCAGGTTGAGAGTGTCAATCGCTCTTATATCCTGACCCAGGGACCACTGCCTCAAACATCTCCACATTTTTGGTTGATGGTGTGGCAACAGAAAGTGAAAGGCATCATTATGCTAAATAAAGTCATAGAAAAAAACCAGGTAAGATGATTTGTTTTATTTGCATATTAATAATATACTAAGCTCTCCCTGGCAACAACTGTATAAAATCACTTTGCACACTTGTTCTCATCCATTCTATCTCTCTCCGAGCCTTCCTAAGGCAAAGACAAGTATTTTCGCATTAATCGTATGTCTGCCAACTCCATATACAGCATTTCCCTTTCCTGTAAGAGGTTAGACATCAAAAATTAATTCTCTCGACTTTTTTTCACTTGATATGTCTGAGATTGCAAAGCTTTTTTTTAAGGTTTGCTTGTGAAGAGGTTAAGAGATTTATTTTTTTATTTCTCACCCACAAAATATGAAAATAGAAGCTCTCCATAGTGACTTAGTTAGCCACCTTGTAAAAGAGTCATTGCCTTTCATAGTATTTAGAATCATCAGTACCAACACCATAGAGTAACTTGAGAATGTGTAAGAATTGCCATGTTTGCAAGTACGTGCATATTCGTTCACTTTCAATTCGCTCTGCAGACTCTGTGTTTCGTCTCATCTATGACATCTTTTTGCTTCACTTGTTGAGGTAGTTCTCAATTATTATGTAATGATCTCCTTATGACTAAATTTAACCAAAAATATTTTTACCTCTGAAATTTGAAAAAGGTTTTTCACATCTTAAACTATCACATATTTAGATCAAATGTCATCAATACTGGCCTGTTGGGAATAGTGACGGAGGAGACAACACCATGGCAGTATCGTCCGTGGGACTTCAAGTTGACCTCGTCAGCATGGATCGCCATTCTCATTACAACTACAGTACCTTGAGGTAAGCCTTATTTTATATATATATATATATATATATATATATATATATATATATATATATATATATATATATATATATATATATATATATATATATATATATATATATATATATATATATATATATATATATATATCCTCATTCCCCCTTGTAAGAGGGTGACCGATGGGTATATAATACATTTTGTATATTTCATGTGTGCCTCGATTGGTCAGTGGCTAGAGCGCTCGACTCAGGAAGTGACAAACTTGTGTTTGAACCCACCGTGGGGCATTAGGTAGGAGCAGGCAGCCTTAGTTCCTCAGCTCCAATCTGTCTGTGTCCTCCCCTGTTCGAATGGGAATCAGTAATGACATAACAAATGCAGAAGAAATATATATGTACAGTATATATATTGTATATTTCATATAGTGAAGCCCATCGGTAGTAAATCATGATTTAAAACTTTTTTTATTAGATATATTCCACTGTGCTGGCAGGGTAGTTGCAACTAGATGCAGATGCTGAAGACAGCAGGATATCTACATACCCCTACTCTCTTTACTTCGTCTGCTGGAGGTTTTTTGACTAGTGAAGCACTTTGAGGATGAAAGGGATTGCTATCCCCGCAATTCCCATATTTTTCATACTTGGCTTTAATTAAACACAGAAAATGCCAAAACCAATTGCTTTTTCCCCCTATCGCTCTTAATTTTTTTTATTTATGAATGTACATGGATATGTAATGGCTGCTATCCCCCTTGTAAAAGGGGTGACTGTGTCAAAGCACACACATTCACTTGAAGCTACTATACCTTAATCACTCCTCTTAGCTCCTTGAGGATAAAGGATTGCCATAGTTCCCCCTACCATCACCCGCCTCGAGTCAACCGCAGAGTAAGTGGCTCTGGGTCTTCTGCCATGAATCCCCAGAGATACATCTGGTTTAGCCCCACTGCATCATCTCATGGCATATGAGGTGAAAAAAAAAAAGTTTGTATCTGCAGCATTAACCTTGCAATCTACTTCCATCACTTAATTAACTTTTTTTTATCTCTTCCCATCCAGATTAACAGAAAATGCCTCGGGTGACAGCCGTACTATTTTACACTTTCACTACACGACGTGGCCTGATTTTGGTGTTCCCCAATCCCCAGAGGCATTTTACAAGTTCCTAAATGTCGTAAGGGCTAGTGGCGTATTAGAACCCGACGTAGGACCCTCTGTAGTTCACTGTTCAGCTGGTATCGGTCGATCTGGAACTTTCTGCCTTGTGGATACAGTGCTCATGATGGTAATATTTGTCTTTAAGTTAAACAACAGTACATTTGTATAATGGCTGTACAGTAATGCCCCTTCTAATGGGGATGGCAGAGTCAAAGCATATGCTTTCACCATAAAGCAAAATTATACCTCTTAGCTCCGTGGCGTTAAAGGGTTGCCACAATTCCTCCCCCCAGCTACCTACTTGGGGCATCCACAGGGTAAATTGACAAGGAGCTTCTTACTTTATTAAGTTACTTATTTCCTTGTAAATGTCATATCAAAGTTTACCGAAGAAAGATGGGTAGCCTCAAATGTAACAAGGATATTAAAGTAGCAAGGCCTCAACATAAACTGCATATCCTCGTTTTGTATAAAAGTTTTTTTTATCATGACAAGAAAAGTAGGTCAGGTAGTTAGGAATTACGTAGCCTCACTCCCGTATCACTTTTTGTTGACTTTCCTGAACCACCAGAGATACCCATTTCGTCACCCTCTGTGACGCACAGGGAGTATGATAGCGACAATTATTCTGTTTCTTTTATATGATCTGGATAATCTTACTAGGTTCGTTATGGCCTGCAGTTGCTCAGTGATAGAGTGTGCAAGCTGGGTGGTGACATACCTGATAAATGGGGATTCGATCCCTGCAATAATCCCCCAGCTTCAGCCTGTCTGTGTCCACCCCTATTCAAATGATAAATGTGGCACATAAAGAAAAAAGAATTTTCTTAGTAGGTTCTTTTTATGGGAGTCTCTGAGTTATAGCAAAACATGAACTTGTTTTAAGTGCTGTTGGATACATAATATAAGTTAAGGTTACTTGACCGACAAATGTAATGAATAATATATCACACAAGTCAAGCTATTTTTATTTTTTATAGTTATATTATTCAGAAATTAAGTGATTCCATAAAATATATCATTACATATTATACATCAGAAATTAAATTCTCTGTTTAAGTCGTTTTATTACTGAAGGCTTATCTTAGGAATATCTTCAAACATATATGTACATTTTCAATGGCTGCTGTTCCCCTTGTATGTGGTTGGTCGAGTCAAAGCATATGCATTCACCACAAATCAGTATACAGTACTTATTCACCCCTTTTAACTCCTTTGTTGATAAAAGGCTCTCACAGTTCCCCACCTGCTGCCCTGCTTGAGTCATCTACAGGGTAAGCAGGGAAGGATTTTTGCTATGTTTGAGAATTTGCTAAACTTTTTCTAAGGGATTGATTTCTTGCTCGTCTGAAAGTAATACAGCATTTGACAGATGACAATTGGTCCTCAACATATATTGTTTCAACTGTCAGTGCTTCAAGCTTAACAAACTCCACAGCTTTTGCCAATTACTTCGTACTTGTGACAGAGAGTCATGAAATGAAAAAATAAAATAATATATACATAACATAAATATCATGTTTGTGTGTGTTGTGCAGTTTATAGTACAGCACACTTTTTTGTACATATTTTTTCCTCTGAGCATATGTTTTTCTACTTGCATTTCATTTATTGAAATATTTGTGTTGTGAATCAAGAATCGCCTATATGTGTTCTTTTGCAGTTCTATGTATCACTATTAATCACCATTCAAATATGACTAGACACTGACTAGTTATAGCTAGGGTATTTAGGCTTGATTCCCTTCCTAATGCTTCACAGTGGACCACTATGGACAATACTTACACTTCCATATCGTTTCAGATCTCCAAAGGATTATGCGACTCTGGTCCAGGAAAGGTGATTGAAGTGTTATTAGATATGCGTAAGCAACGTATGGGTCTCATCCAGACTCCCGACCAACTGAGATTTTCATACCAAGCTATTGTGTATGGAGCGAACAGACTTAGCGAAGTAAACGGCAAGGTACTTATCTAGGAGTTTTCTGTAAATATTTGTATTTGGATTTTTACCTCACAACATTCATTGTTGCCTCTTATGTAAATTGTATACTGTATACTTACATTGACAATGCCTGTAGTTCCCTTTGTAAGGGGGGTGCCTGAGTCAAAGCACACTTAGTCACCAGGAACCAGTATTCTTCGATCACTCCTCTTAGCTCCTTGGGGATAAAGAATTGCTGCAGTTCCCCCACCTCCCTGCTTGGGTCATCCACAGTGCAGGAAAAAGAGTTTTGGAGAGAGGAGTATACCAACACACTTCTCAATCATGTAACGTGACACTATGATATATAGAGAATATGAAGGCATTATACTGTCCTCTCGACTGTGTATATTTTTATAGTTTCCAGTAATTGTACTTTATAATTTATAGTTATGCATTTGTAGTTTTTATGTTTTATGTATACAGGGAAGTTTAAACTCTCTAGTAACCCAAGCTTACGGAAGGCTTAGAATTATGGGCTAAACTTTTCATTAGGACAACATTAGGTGTCCTAAAACAGCCACCATTCAGCTCATTAACAGTCCTCATTACCGATAATAGTAGCTATTATGTAAATAAAATATTTCCCCAATATAATATCCTTTGGTATGAGTGAAATATGTTGTGAATTATATTTCCAATTTGAGGTCACATTGCTCTTAAATTGTAAGGGTGGCCACAATCTAATTGAAAAAAAGGGGAAGCAGCAGGATTTCATCGTACCCTGCCCATCTTCACTCTGTCTATTATTATGTGGCAGTGAAAAAAATTCATGGAAAAAGAGATTCCTTTTCCACTGTAGTTTGCTCTTGCGACACAGGTATTGTTTGTATTTTGTTTGCTGGTGTAAGTGTCACTTCCCATTCGGATGGGGGTGGACACAGACACACATGGGGAATATAAGTGCATAATTCTGCCTTCCCATCACCAGTTACTATATCATATATTTATATTCAGGATCCCTGTGAAGAAAGCAGTAGCGAAGAGCCGTCATTAGCCG
Organism: Halocaridina rubra; assembly: GCA_037179515.1. Classification (NCBI taxonomy): domain Eukaryota; kingdom Metazoa; phylum Arthropoda; class Malacostraca; order Decapoda; family Atyidae; genus Halocaridina; species Halocaridina rubra. The sequence goes on along the minus strand of JAXCGZ010013247.1, from coordinate 113,265 downwards.
AAGACTTGCCTCCCCAGCCACCTCCCCGCACAGATTCCTTGACGCGTTCTATGATAGAGAGTCAGCTTGCTAAGGAACTGGATGGAGAAGGCTCAGAGACAGGACCTGATGATAACGAAGATTATGATGATCTATCCAAAGATGGTATGAGATGAGAAATTAATTTTTAGTGACTCCACACTATGTGCTATGCTCAGAACAAATGGACTCTTTCATATTATTTAAGCAGTTTGAGCTTGGCACAAATATATTTTTCTTAAGTAGACTCTGAAGCTGACTTTTTAGAATTAATGTGTAATAATGCCACTATGGTAATAATGTATTGTAACATTTTTTTATAATTTGATTTTTTTTCTATCTTTTTCTTTTTCCTTTTCCTCACCAAGTTGTTTCCTATGCTGGAGCCCTCTGGTGTATAGTCTTTGACTTTTTCCAGCTAGGCTTATTGTTTGGCTAATAATAATAATGATAATGTGATCGGTTTTACGTCACGGAGTCCCTTTTCTATTAAGGGCTAGGACAGACTGTAGAGGGCCTCAAACACACAAACTGACGAATCAAAATCGTAATTGTTACCACCCGACCACGGTGGCCACTAATAATAATATTGAATTATAAATAATAAAATCCTCTCCTCGTCAGATGACACTATGCCACCGTTACCTGATGAACCAAATGCCGAGAGTTCTGGTCAAGACTCTTCCCCTCCAACTAGTCCAAACCATTCCAACTCATTGTAAGTAAAATTAATATTGTCTTTCACTTCTTAACTGGGAGAACCTCAAGCTTTTTTTTTTTTTAATTAGTGTAACACCGGGACAGCCAGGATAATTGCCCTCATCAGACCCGGGAACCGAGAAAACGTAAATACAGAGAAAAAGAAGTTTAAGAACGAGACAAAACTGGGAATGATACACAATAGAAAAAGGACAGGTTGAAAGATTAGTCAAAGTACTGAGGACCTAGGGTGAGGCAGGATTAGGTCCTGAGATGACGATAAATCCATCCGTTTCTTTTTTAAGGAATATAGGTTATAAGAAATTAAAAAAGAAGAAGGAAGAGAGTTCCAGAGTCTGGAGGTGGATGGGAGATGCATTTGCTGCACAGACCAATCCGTGAGCTACAAGTCTCAACACAGTATCTGTTAGACAAGGCTGCTTAGCGAGAGTTATACGACCTTGGCAGTGGGGGAAGGATGCAACTTACCAACTCGTCCAAGAATTGATGGAAGAATAGAAAAAAAGAAAGGGATGATATTTTTCAGTGAAGAGAAAGCAGTTCCAGATTAAAAGTAAGAGAAGGGTCATTAATGAATCTGATTGCCATAGATTCAACCCTATAAGGAGATTAGTGTAAGAAGAAATACCCCAGATGTGCGAGCAGTATCTAAGGAAGGGAAGATAAGAGCATTATAGATTTTAAGTAACTGTAAAGAACAAAGAGTAATGACGAAAACAAAGCAGAACTCTCAATCTTTTAGATGCAGATTTTGAAATTTTTCAGATTATGTACTTGTATGTGGAAAATGGCTTCAGTGTGAAAAATGCATAGCCTTAGTTTCCCAGCTCCAACCTATCTGTGTCCTCCATTTGAATTAGGATTATTGGTGACTCTATATGGCAAACAGAGATTAGCTGAATTTTAACTTGAAGATATGGATTTATGAATACCTGTTTTCTGTTGTCTCTTTGCAAGAGAAGTCTTCTAAAGGGAGAGGGGTTCCTGGCTCTGCTCCCTTATCTCATTTAGTTGGTTCTCATGACATGCAGGTAATACTGTAGAGATATTTTATCTCCCCAAAACTAAAACACTAGGAATGCCTTCAGTTGCTGTTGTTGCTACCTGATCAAACAGCCCCTAGTCCCTAAGGAAGACTGCTGCTGTTCCTGTGCTTTCCCATAGCGTTCTCAGGGAGTGTATCCTGTGTTGGTGGTCCATGTGGTTGTGTGCTGTGCAGTCTTCCATAATGTATTTAGAAGCTTGCCCTTGATGTCTCCTGCTTGGAGTCTTTTTATAAATGAAGCCTGGATCTCTCGGTGTACAAAAAACTGAGTTAGTGTTTGTGTTGTGTTGAGAGTAAAAGTAATCACCCAGGTGACTGAAGCCTCTCCCAGGTACTCGTTCCCTGTGAGGGTTTTTTTTGTGGATGTGACTACCCTGTCGACAAGGGTAGAAAAAGGAGAATAATTATGATAAAAAATTATCCTTTAATTCTCTTACCCAATACCTTCTTGAATATGCAAGCAGTGTTGCCGCAAGCACTAAAATGAACTAAAATCCTGATATCTCAGTTCTAGAATATTGAAAAGATAACTGGGAAAAAGAGTGGTAACTTTATCAGTATTGTTATTATTTATACCATTATTATCATTAATATTGTTATTATTATTATCATTAATTTCATTATTATTATTATTATTATTATTATTATTATTACATTATACTGGAGGATGGTGATAAGGGGAAAACTATTACTTAAAGTCTTTCCTCCAATATTTATTCGCAAGTGACCGCTCTTCTGAATGCAGTAAGATGTGAAATCATTATTTAAATTAAATAATATCGTATTTTACATAGCTGCTTATGTATCTATATACAAATGCCTTGCTCCCCCTTATAAGAGGGATGGCTGAGTCAAAGCAAAAAAGCTTAGACTTGTTATGGGGAAAAATTCAAAAGAAAGGGATTCCCAGTCCTCTCTTTACGTTCCACTTAATCGACTCGCACGACATGCAGGAGAATACGGAGGTGTTCTTTTGCCTTAAATGAAAAATGGCAAGATTCTTTTTTATTTGATAACTATATTCGTTTTAAGCTATTGATTAACTTTTGGAATTTTGGTAAATTTTTATGTATTTGCAAAAATATGATCAAGTATAAAAGTGTCAAGATCGAGGAGAAATATGCTTCTGTTAGAGACTAAGTAGTTGCCACACTCTGAAACAAAATTTAATTTCAGACAAGATATTTGTAAAGAAGCGTACATTGCATACTTTGAAACAAAATTTTTTATGACGAGATATTCATAAAGAAGCATACTCTGCTTACTTTGAAGCATGATCTTGGTTTAGATGAAAAGTATACTTTGCGTTCTTTGAAACTGTATTTGTTATTCGATCAGATATTCTAAAAGGAAGTGAAGCAATGCTTCTAACTCCTGTCATTATGAATGAACTGTGCATTGGAATTTGAAGTGTATAAAGCATGATTCCCTATACTACCTGAATTCTTTTGTACAGGTTTTAAAGGGAATGACATTTGCAAACTAATGTAAGTTGAGTACTTAAATATTGTAGGAAGAGGTGTTTTATTCATAGCTTTTTGAATTGTGATAATATTGTCAGTGGGATATACTAAGGAAGAAACCAGGTCACCGCTTTAGCTCAGTGATAGAATGCACGAGGCAGGAAGCAACTAACGTGTTTGATCCCACTGCTGGATGCTAGGAAGGGTATCCACGCTTATTTTTCCAGCTCCAGTGTGTCTGTGTCCTCCTCCTTTCATTGGGACTAATTTTGACGCATGAAAAGGTAGATGTTAAGGAGTGAGCCGGAGATTGTGTACAGGGAAAGCTTTCTTATTTTGGCATAAAGAAGAGTTTTCTGCCATGTTCTCAATAGTCCATTGATATTAGTGGTCCTGAATTTAATTTCAAACTCTCAAGGAAGATTGGACGTATTTTAAGAATTAGTGTCAAATAAGGATTAGGTTTGTAGGGAGAAAAAGTGAAGAGTACACTAATTATATTACATCAATTCCAGGTCTAACAACAGCACCGTTCGACGCCGTAAAGCTCACGCCGCACGCAGGGAGACGACAGCCTCCAAGGTGAAAGAAATGGTGGAGAAGCAGCGCGCCAATGAAAAGTGGCAGGAGAAGAAAAGGTTATTTTTAAAACCGCTTACCATATGTGTAGCGTTTGTTGTTTTGGGCCTTGGAGGAGGTGTTCTCATATATCGGTATTTCCACACCTAGTAAAATATTTTGAGTCGGGCAGTTGACGCTAGTGAGAGAGAGAGTGAATGTGAGAATGCGTGTGTGCGTGCATGAGTGTATTTCAGTATTCTACCATCTCATTTATGCGTTCCGTAAGTTTGTGTGCCGCAATGTTGCTCACGGCGAGAGCAAGAGATTGGAGCAAGGAGATAAAATTGCTATACCCATTGACGTTTGCAGAGGGTCTCTGTCTGTCAATCGTCTCCGTGACGCTGCTCGCTGTACATGTATAAATATTTTAAATAGGCCAAGTCAGGGTAATTTATTAAGAACTAGAATTTTCACTCTTTAAATATCACGGTTTAATTTCCTTTTTCAATTTCTCCATTAATATCTAACAGCAGAAATTTTGCATTCCGTATGCTAAAAACCCTAGTATAAAATTAGGAAACTTAGTGATCAGTAATTTGAGAAGAATTGATTGGAACAGGTTTAAATAGGCATATTTGTTAGTGCAGTATTTGTTATCATTGCCTGTTTTTCACTATTTTAATATTAAAGTATTTACTGTTAACGTTAACAGCTGTCCCGTTTTCTCGTAGCAAAACACTCAGCTGGGGGGCAGGAGAAGGGTTCATGTATGAAATTAGTAATATTATTTACATTATTTCTTACATACTTCGGACGTTTGTGTTGTTAACTTTTGCATGCAGTGTACGTATTTATACAATCTATATAAACTTCAAACACTTGCAGTTCGTTTATTCATTTGTGTAGGACATTCTAGTATGGAGTTTTTTCTTTATTTTACTCCATAATGTTAGTGCCCATATGGGATTTTTTTTTTTTTTTCAAAATTTTACATTTCCAATATATATATATATATATATATATATATATATATATATATATATATATATATATATATATATATATATATATATATATATATATATATAATATATATATATTTTTTATATATATATATATATATATATATATATATATATATATATATATATATATATTATATATATATATATATATATATATATATATATATATATATATATATATATATATATATATTTTTATATATATATATTTTTATATATATATATTTTTATATATATATATATATATATATATATATATATATATATATATATATATATATATATATATATATATATATATATATATATATATATATATCCGGCTGAAGTTGGTGGGGTGGGCTACAGTTGTAATAGATTGACTGAGGTAGTAAGGTATCAGTGCAATCTTCTTTTATGTCTCTGTTTATCAGTTATTTGTTATCAAGAAGAAGAAGAAGAGGGGGGATGGGTTACGTTTATCAGAAACTGTCATTATTATTATTATTACTGAAGCATGTTTATTCATTTGTGTAATCTTAGATTTTGCCTTTACTCCCCCTCAGTAACCTGTTTAACCTCGTAGGTCATAGTTTACTAAGTAATAAATATTGGAACTTCAAATTAATCTCCCCTTCTGCTAAACACTGTGTTCTGTACTTAATTTCTGAGTTATTACTTGTTTTTTATGCCAAAGTATAATTCCCTTTTAGTTCCTCTTTTCACATCTTAGTGCAAAGACTTGTATTAATGTCTATTCTTCTCATATGTATTTTCACATCTTGGCAACCTTGAAGTTTGTTTTGAGGCTTTAACTCATTTTCTAGATGTCTGTCTCGATGCATGCCTTCTCAGTAATTGTCTCCAAAACCCTTAAACTCATATCATAATGCTTGACTCGGTGGCTTTGTTCATGTGACTCCATTGGCTTTGTTCATTTGACTCCATTGGCTTTGTTCATTTGACTCTATTGGCTTCGTTCATTTGACTCCCCTTTGAGAAACTCAAAGCTGTTGAAGGATTGCTTATGCCTACCATGCTCTTGCTCTCTTTCTTTTATTTTATTTTTTTATTTCCTTGCACCCTCTTTTTAAACTAAGGACAAGTTAAGTATTGATTTTAGAGCTTACTTGTTCTCTAGATCTTCTAGAGTATACCCATGCTGTTTTTTGCTAGAGCCAAACTTTTAGGGCTTTGATGTGATCTATAACTCTATTAAAATCCATAATCTCCCTTTTAAAGTGGATGGCTGAGTCAAAGCAAAAAATTTCACTTTGTGGGAGGAAAAATACAAAGAAAGAGGTACCCAGTCTCCTCACTGCCCCATTTAGTGTACTTTTATAACACACAAGGGAGGTATTTACGCTGTAATACCACAATGTGTATACAGTACTTTTTAGTTTGTTTAGCATTTTTTATTTTACTTTTGAATATAGCCTTGCTATTTTGTTTGGTATTTTTTAGTATGCTTTTGAATATAGCCTTGCTATTTTTTTTTTTTTTTTTTTTTTTGTACCTTTCTTCCGATGACTGTATTGGATTCATCTCTTTGTTTTTTCCTTGGCTACGAAGTATTATTTATAGGATTCATAAAGAATATTCTTGCTGAGTTATGTATGGTTTTAATGTACGTTAGGTAATATTTACAAAGGCACTTTAGGAGACATACTGCTTGCTAAAGATGATATTATTTTTTTTTTATTTTAACGATTTTCCTATAGTATTCAGTTTTTAGCACTGAACCTCTCTAATAAAAAAAAAAGCAAAAAGGGGCGAGGTGAATAATTGGAATTTGATATTATGTTTATCGGTATCAATATTTTCAAGTCATTTTGGAAATGTATATAAATACTTTTATATCACGCATTATAATCACTACTGTCTTTATTAAGAGGGATGCAGAAATAATCCTTATATAATCCTTACTGTTGTTATGGTTTTACAAGAATGTATGTTAAGAAATCTACTAAAATGGCAAACAGATCAAGGTTGGTTAGGGCTTTTGACAGTGTCCATCCCCATTCGAATATGGATTAATAATGACCCATAAAATGGCAAACGTCATGTCCATATAGATAGCCATGGTATAAGTGAAAGTGTTCACGCTGTTTATTTTTTTTTTAATGAGTGTGACACCGGAACAGGCAAGAAAATTTCCCTCATCAGACCCGGGCACGAAGAAAGCATTAAGACGAAGAAAAAGTAGAAGATTTAGGACAAGACAGAAATAAGAGAATAATTTACAGCCAGTCAAGGTCTCTTCTTTTGGAAGAGATTAGGGGTCAGTTTTTCTGATCATTTGATAGTGTCTGTGAATACAGTATACAGATAATCAAGAATTCCTCTTTCTATAAAATTGGATTATGGTACACTTTACTGGGTCTCTTGCTAATACTGTATTACCGAACTCAAAAGTACAGTAATCAGTTTTCCCATCTGAAAATTATAGATTGGTAGTACCACAGTATTTTGAAGAAGGTTCCCTGAATGAGGCCCATCCATACTCTATGAACTTCATTATATAGTGAAAAGGAGCGAGCCATTGTGAGTTCCAGGGCCTGGCCTATAGTTACTGGAAAGATTCCATGACAAAAAGAATGCGTTTGCCACTTTACTTATTTCTTAATTCATTTTTAGCATTCACTAGTCAGTAATAGATGAAAAAAAGTTATTGTACCAACTGTTGCCAAAGTTTGATGGTAGAAGTGCCACTTAATTCTTATAGGCTACGAGCTGGTTATTTTGCTTTTTTTTTTTTTTTTTTTTTATAGTTGCTGATAGTCATAGACGATTATTTTCAAGCCATTTTCTTTAGCTTTTTGTATATACTATATGCTAATATTCCAATGTCACAATAGGTGACTTACGTTATCATAAGAATTTACTCTATTTAGCAGACACTCTGTAGAAAAGCATAATGATACTTGAATTTAGTCTTAATATTATCATATAGAAAGAAGAAGAGTTATAATTTCTTCTAGTTTCATTTTGTTACGCTGGTGTAATTCTGCTGCGCTACTGCACCATGGGTTTTTTTTTAATTATTAAGAACAGAGGTTAGGGTAGGATTGGTCAGGTAAGGTTAGGTTAGGTAAATTATATTTCAGTTGTCACTTTAGCGCAAAAACTCATTTCCATAGATAAAAAGCGTTTGTCTTTTGTAATAAGATGTCAGTAAGGAAAAGCTATCGTCATATCAGAGAATGAAAATCAAAATAACTGTTTTACCTGGACCCTCCTTTTACATCTGGTGAAATTTCTTTGTGGCTGTTGACACTTCTGGGGAAATTTCCTCGCTGATGTTTTCACGTCTGGTGAACTGGCCTCCCGTCGCAGCTAGTTACACACACACATGCAGATGTATTTTTAATTTTTTTATCATGATATATTTAAAAGAGTAATTCTAGGCAATATGAATGAAGAAAAACTTCAAAGTTTTATGTGTGTGCCTTGATATATCCTGAAATAATATAGTAATGTGCATTCAAGTATTGCAAGGAGTATGATTGTGTATATAGAAAATACAAAAAGTTTGATTATCATTAATACTGTATATTGAAATTGACAATTCTAGTGTTGTGGAACTCTTAAGTTTGTGTTTTGAAATAATGGGAAGATCTCTTCTTCAAGTCCTGTAGCCATACATCAGGACTGGAACATTACAAACGTAATGGATAGTTTTTGATCCTAGTGACGTGCGCAACTAAAGTCAAACATAGAAAGCTGAAAACTGTGAAATGAAATTTCTGTGCCACAATTTTTTTCTATGAGGGGGTCGTAACAAGGAGTTGTTCAAAGAGTGAAGAAAATACAAAGAGAGACATGAACTCCTCATGGTTTGCAATCTTGAATGGTGGATTAGTAAGCTAGGAAATTAAGGAACAAAAAAAGAAAGGAAATAAGAATCGTTTCTTTTCATTTTTCTCTATATTATACTAGGCATGAAAGACTTGAATGTGGAGCCTCACATAGGCACAGGCAGTTCTGAGAGGTACATCAAGACTCACAGACAGTCCATAGATCATAAAAAAATCCGTAACCAGGTTTGTGGAAGCTGTAGAAATTCATAAAAAAAGTTTGTGGTCAATTTGAGTGGCGAACGAAACTTACGATCCTAAGTAGGAAATATCACATACCAGCTCATGATAGTTTTATGTACGCTGTATTCGTACATTTGTTGCAGCAGTCTATGATTACCTTTAAAATTTTGCTGTAATTTCCTTGCTAGATTTGGGAATATTTTTATAACTCAGCTCCGGAAGATAGAGTATGAAATACACATACATTGCCGAATTGATGCAGTATATTCCTAACCGTAATAAATAATTACTGATATGTATAAATCTCATTTGGTGATGCTACTTGTTAAATACATGCACATTTGGAATTTATACTGTAAATTACTAAATAGACCAGATTTTTTCTTTTTTAAAGTCAGTGACAGTAATTCATACAAATTACTTATACTTCTTGACATTAATACAGCAATTTCAATAGATTCTAGACTTGTTTTAAAGATTTGTTTGAGGAAGATCAGTATAAGGTATACATATATCTTGATAAATACAAGTCATCAATGGATTTTTCAAGGATTTTGTTTTTAAATGAAAAATATTAATGTAATAGACATAAGCAGCTATGGCTTTTTGGGGAGTTATTTGAAAATTGAAAAACATTAGTGTAAAATTCATACACATCTATGGATTCTTTGAGAAGTTTTTAAACCTGAAAGACATCGGTACAAATTTATAAGCATTTGTAATTTTCGGAGATTTTTGTTTTTATTCTGAAAAACGTGATGTTGCATACAAAGCTTCTATGGATTTTTCCCAAAAAATTTTAACACAGAAAAACATGCGTATGAAATTCATAAGCATCTTTGGAATTTTCAAGAATCTTTAAGCCATTAAAAACATTGCTGTAAAATACATGTAACATCTATGAATTTTTTTTAAATTTATTTAATACAGAAAATCATTAGTGTAAATTTTTTAAACCTGAATAAGATGGGGGTGATATACATGAAACATCTACGGATTTTTTGTGGAACTTTGACTACCAGGTGCTTTTTAAATACATTAATCTCGTTTGCATTTGCATCTTGAGAGGCTCAAATAGTGTAATTGGTTCCTTGTTGGTTTACGGATGGTTAAAGGAGTCTTTGCAGAGTTTTTACCAACTGTTGAAGGAGTAATTGTGGTATTGGTACCGATGGTCGAAGAAGATACTGCGGAGTTGGTACTGAAGGATGTAGGAGCAATTGCAGTGTTGGTACCGATGGTCGTAGAAGTTATCGCGAAGTTGGTACTGATGGTTGAAGGAGATATTGCGGAGTTGGTACCGATGGTCAAAGGAGCTATCGTGGAGTTGGTATGGATGGCTAAAGGAGTTATTGTGGTATTGGTACGGATGGGCAAAGTAATTATTGCAGAGTTGATACATATGGTCGAAGGAGCTATTGCAGTGTTGGTACAGATGGTCAAAGGAGTTACTGCAGTGGTGGCATGAATGGTCAAAGGAATTATTACGAAGTTGGAATGGATGGTCGAAGAAGTTATTGCAGAGTTGGTATGGATGGTTGAAGGAATTACTGAAGAGTCGGTACGGATGGTCAAAGGAGTTATTGTGTTATTGGTGTGGAAGTTTCGGCGGAGTTGGTACAGATGGTCAAGGGAGTTATTAAGGTATTGGTACAGATGGACAAACAAATTATTGCAGTATTGGTACGGATTGTCGAAGGAGTCATTGCTATGTTGGTACAGATGGTCAAAGGAGGTATAGTGGTGTTGGTACGGATGGTCGAAGGAGGAGTTATTGCGGAGTTGGTACAGATGGTGGATGGAGTTATTGCGATGTTGATTAAGTTTACATCGCTGGATGTATAAATTCAGGGATTCCTAGGCAAAGATATTAATATATAAGTCTTTTAACTTAATGAACAAAATAACTTTACATAGATAAAATTGTAGTGCTGTGGACTTAGTATGTATGAATCAAAATAAATATAGAATTTTTGTAATGTAATGTGACATTTTCTCCAGACAGCTGCACTGAGATACATATGTATGTACATGTATATGAATATGTGAATTTCTGTACGAATTACTGTGTCATTTAGACGGGAATTCATAATAGGCAACACTGGATGCAGTTCATATTTATGATTATTTTGAGAATTATCAGTGATTTCCAGCAAGCAGTTGGAATGTGTTTGAAAGAAAAGAGTTTTCTAGTATAGATTTTGATAATGGAAACTTGTTCTAGGTTTTCTGTCATGTTTATTGTATAAGGTAGGAGATACTTATGTATGTGCTCAAAAGCCCTTTGTTTCATAAAGTCATATTTACCAATAGAAGTATTACCAAGGATTAGTACCTCTTGTTTAAGTTATGTAGAAGATATTTGGATCAGATTTATCTATTTGATGACATTTTTTAATCCAGGCAACACATGGTGTATGATGTGGGGAATTGAAAACATAGTATCCTATTTATATAATTTTATTTTAATTGTATGATTTTCAAACCCTATTTGTCATGTCTCGTCTCTACTAATTGAGGAATGGGTTCATTTAAGTTTGTCATTTTATGCAGATGGTTTCTTTGATTGTATGCGAGATAAATGCACTAGGTTCAGACTTGGGAACAGCTCTGAGGATCACTCATGCTATTGTTAGTGATCTTCGAGGAATGACATACAAATTAAAATACAGTATCTGTTTGAATGATCTTGTGTGCATATGGTTTGACGTTGGTACATTCTGATTTATCGCTTTAACTTTAGGCTTTGCTCTCCTCTTTTCATTTGTTACTTTCCTCTTTTCACTTGTCTATTTTCCCATTTGAGATTTTTTACTAGTGCTGACTTCTTCACATGGAGAAAAAAGAATCTGATACCTCTTAGAATTAAGCTTTCCATTGGTTTTGTTTTGTATATTCTCCCCATCAGAATCTTATTAACGTTGTTCCTTATCTTTGGAAAAGGGGGGTGTGGGTAGCTCAGTGGTATGTTTCACGAGTTTGGAGGCAACTAATGGGGTTCGATCACACTGTGGGGCTTACCATGGGCATCCAGCCTTAATCCCCCAGTGCGAACATTTCTGCATCCACCCCCATTGAAATAAGGATTAATTGTGACATAAAATTGTGCATTTACACCTAGAAAAGCAAAAGAATTTAGAAAACAGTTCTTTTTAGAATCCAGCTGTATGTTACTCTGTGTTTGAGCTCAAAGCATCCGATTTCCTACAAAGGACAATCTTCTTTGTAGTATACCCAGGATAAGACTCTCTCTAAGGGCATCTTTGAATGCCTTTTAATGTACTGAGTGGGCACCTATGTTGACCGAAACAGAAGTCATAATACTTGGCATTCTATGACGTCATCACTCTGTTCAAGTTCAACCTGCTACCCTTTGCACTTCAGTTTAAAGCTATTTAGTAGTAATTTTTGAGTTGTTGAAAATATAAATTTATTTTAATGAGTGTGACACCTGGACAGGCAAATAAAATTCTCCACATCGGGCCTGGGCACCAAGAACACATAAGATAAAGAAAAAGTAGCAACTTAAGGACAAAGCGGAAATAATAGAATGATGAACATTAGAGTAAAGGCAGGCTGAAAGAATAGTCAAAGCAATGAGTACCTAGAAGCATGGCAGGATTAGGCCTTGCGGTGATAATAGACCAGCTTTTGAAGAAAGAAAGGTTATAAGAGTTAGGGAATATGGAAGGTAGAAGAGTTCCAGAGACTGGGGGTAGAAGGGAAGAGGCAGTTATTGCACTGACCAATTGGCAAACTACAAATAACCTCGCAATACCTGTGTGATATGGCCGCTTTGCATGTGCTACACAGCCTCTCCATCTGGGGAGGAATACAGCTCGCCAACTCATCATAGCAGTTATGGAAATCTTGGGCAATTTATGCTTATATTAATGTAGGAACCTTGTATGCAAAACTAAAATTTAATTTACAATATGGAAATAACCTCTTTCAAAATGAATCTTAAATCAAAAACACTTTTATAGTAATAAAAGAATATACTTAAGCCATCCAACAGAGATTATCGTTGATGTGTTTAAATTTCCAAATAGGTTATGATCAAAGTTTTAACCTAAAATTTTGATGGTGCTTTGCCCAGTTTAAGTAAAAATTTTGTTTTATTCATGAAATGGAACAGTTTCAAAGAGACCTCTGCAATACTTGGTAAAAAGAAAAAACATGAAAAAAATCGCTAACAAGAAAAATGGTGGCTCTACTACCCTTGATAACAAGATGATAGCATAATTATCGAGAGGAGAATGAATGTAGACCAAATATTGCAGAGGAAGCAAAAAGCGTCACGCTGATGAAGCCACACAAGATTGACAAATTGAAGTATTCTCTTAAGATCAAAACTGAAGCCAAAGTTTACGAAATATTAGCTCTTAAGATGAAAGAAAGAATCAGTTTCCTAAAGTGTATTCTCGGCAGTTACTCAACAGGCAGCAAAATTCGTAATGATTCCTTGTGCTTTCTCTCTAGATTAGTGAATAAGGCAGTGTTTGAATCATTGCATTTTAAAGGCAAATAAATATATTTTTGATATGTTATCTCGTAGCATGAAAATCGGCGCAGCTATTTTGCCTTGAACTTCAGCATACATATTTCCTTCTAATACTACTTGAAGGTGACAGGTGAGCGTTTCATTCCTTTTGGCGTCTGAAGTGTTGTTGCCTACTTACCAAAAGAAAAATAATTGTAAACTTGTTTGGACTTTGGGATTGGACTAAATTGACCTCTGGATATGTCTAGTCTGTTGCCTCTGCCTAGGGTGTATTGTTTTGCTGTGATTATTGTTTGTGTCAAATGCAGATGGAATAACCAAATTCAGTGAAAGCTTTTGGCTTCCCCTGTCATGGGTCACCACATCAGATCAATCGTCACCATATCGGCCTGTTCTCTGCGTCGTCCTTTGTCACGCCACACACCCTAATATCCCCCCTAACCACATCCAGAAATCTCCTCTTAGGCTGGGCTCTAACCTTCCTACGTTAATCATGGGAATGACCAGTTATTGTTATTATTATTATTATAATTATTATTATTATTATTATTATTATTATTATTATTATTATTATTATTTGCTTAGGCCTCTACCATATACCTCCCAGTCTTTAAACTCTTGACCTGTTACCAGTGGAATTTATCTGCACACAGTGCATCCATTAAGCTTGATATTAGTGTTTGGATGTTTAACCCTGGCTGAGTGCAGGATTAATTGTACACTACTCTTTTAGTGTCCCTCAGTTCGCATCGCTTGCTCTGCAGCACCAGTTGGTCTGTGTCCACCCCTATTCAACTGGGGGATGATATTGACTTAACATGGCAAACAAAAATAAGAGTTGTTTGTTTGGCTTATTTAACTACTTATGTTCATTTGTTTCCGTTTAGCAGTCATTTGAGGTCCTTCTTTATTAAGAATACATATTTGAATGCTGTCTTTAAATCTAACAGTGAGGAAAGAACTTGATGCATCAACTCAAAAGATCCTTGGCAAAAAGACTTGCTTATTAACTTTTTACTTCCAGTCCCTGGTAGACTTTTCAGCCTGTCAGTGGAATTGATGATCTTCTCCGTTATGATCAGTCTTCGAAAATTATTCCTCTTCTTAATGCTTCTATTGTTGGAAATTGTCCTTCAACACTGATGCGAGATAAACATGACAGTGGATATTGCAAATCATTAGAAAACCCTAAATAAAGACATCGAAATTTACAAAGTAAGATGAAAATCCAGACTTCCCTTTCTAAGAAGGAATGACCAGTTTTTGTTATTATTATTATTATTATTATTATTATTATTATTATTATTATTATTTGCTTAGGCCTCTACCATATACCTCCCAGTCTTTATACTCTTGACCTGTTACCAGTGGAATTTATCTGCACACAGTGCATCCATTATGATCAGTCTTCGAAAATTATTCCTCTTCTTAATGTTTCTATTGTTGGAAATTGTCCTTCAACACTGATGCGAGATAAACATGACAGTGGATATTGCAAATCATTAGAAAACCCTAAATAAAGACATCGAAATTTACAAAGTAAGATGAAAATCCAGACTTCCCTTTCTAAGAAGGACAGGCAACAGCCCCACCTCCAGTAAATAATAAAATGAAATATCTATTGTAGCAATTACGACTGATATACTCTTTTGTTTAGCCAATTATAAGAGAAAAATATAAGAGCCTATTGCAGATAGAATAACCTAAATCAATCAGATCTGTAGGCTTCTCCCGTCTTGGGACTCCACATCAGATCAATCATCACCATATCACTCTGTCCCTTGCATTGTCCTCTGTCTCTCCACACACCCTAATGTCCTCCCTCACCACATATATTAACCTCCTCTTAGACCTACCTCAAACCTTCCTGCCTGGCAGCTGCAACCTCATTAAGAATTTTCAAATGAAAATTATTATATTGACTTAATTTGTTTTTTTAAGTTATGGCAGTTTGACTTGACCTTGCAAGATAGCTGGGACGCTGGGAGAATATTTTGATTATATTTGTGAATAATGCCAAATTATTTGATTGTCCTTCTTAGGAACACATTCTAGCTGCATTGCTGGAGAACATATGACCTCTTATTATTAGAATGAGACAAGAATTCATTCAGAACGAATGAGGTTCTTCCATTAAAGCTGAAAAAATGAATAACCGCCATACATGATACATTACATATGTCATTGAATTAAGTAGCTAGTTCATATTGAAATGTCTCACCTCTTTATAATAATAATAATAATAGCCGTTGTCATAGGATAAGGAAATTTATTTTTCTATTTATATATTCACTTATTGTCAGAATTTTAGTACCGTAATTGTATTATCTGTGTGTAGTGAGGTAGCGAGTAGCAGTACTATTTGTTATTAATAACGTTAAGTCATATATGATAGTTCTTCAATAGTTCTTTTATTAGTTAAGTAAGAACAAGCTAAGTTATTCACAACACTTTTTGTCAAGACAAGTCGTGTAACCACATTCCCTTTATTAGAAATGGAGACAGCATTCCCTCTCATTAGAGGGTGGATGAGTCAAAGCGCACATTTTTCTCTGGTTAATATGTGCTTTGACTAGGCTACCCTCCCTTATAAGGGTGATTGCAGCTATTTTACATAAATGTGTTTAGTATAAACCTAATTTATCAATATCACAGAAAAAAAGCACATCGATGGTACCAGCAAAAGATAGTCGTACTAGTATTTTACAAATATTTTTTAATTTGTGTATGTAAGAGTGAGAGCGATTTCAAAAATTTGTGATTAGTAATATTTACGAAAATAAGAATTTATACAAACCCATAAAATCAGTTTGATTTTTCATGACAAGTGTGTTTTAAGATAAGTATTTGTCTAAATTTTTGGTAATTGATTACTATAAATTATTTATTGATTATTTATGATATGTGACTTAGTCTCTGAATATATTAGAATTATTAATGCTAATAAAAGGACATTTGTCATACTTTTTGTGGTCTTAAATATATGTTACGTGATAGGTTAAGTCTGCCAAGTGCATATAATATTTGTAGAAATAACTTCTCAAGTACTATGACATGAAGGATAATATGACATAATTTGAAGGATAATATTTAGAGAAATAGCCACTCTCACACTTTGTCATAAAGGATGGAAATCAATGGCTATCTGGGAGTGTGATAGTAGTCCTAGAATCCATTATTATCTAGGCATTAGGGAGTGTTAGGCATATCCCATGTCATGCCTTCTGTGCAGGATTAACTTTTCATAGTTGCTGCTGAGATTTTCCCACGTGTTTTGAAGGCCTAATGTGTATATTTTTTTACCGTCTTTATCCAGTCTCCTCCCTCTGTTTAGCCTGTTTGGTGGTATTCATCTTCTTGGATAACAACAATCTAAAAATTCAGCTTGTACGTAGATTTGATTTAGAATATTTAACTGAATGAGCTATCTCCATTTTTTTCCCATCAACGTGTTTATATGCATTTTATCTGGGAATGTTGCACACTTTGTATCATTCTACTAATTCTGTTTCAATTTGAGGGTTTTTCCTCGTATGTTGAGGGTCGTATTTTTCCACTGTTGTCTGACCCATTTGGCAGTCTTAACCTGTTATATACCATAGATTTAAGTCCCCTGGCACCATTCCAATATCAAGCTAAGGAAATAATATACTCAAATCTGACTGCAATGAAGGATAGGTCTAATAAGAAATTGAAGAAATTTAATACCTGGGCTTTTTTGGATGGTTCTAAAACTAATTCATAAGCAAGTAGCATTCATTCCTAAATTGTTAATGCTTATAACCATTTCTCTGCACAGTTATTGATGACTCTCTTCCAAAAGAAAATTCCTTTTAAAATGTGTTTTTTAGTGTTTTTGAAGGATTTCTGCACTCTTAATGTTCGGGTCAAACAATTTTGTACAGTTGATTATAAAGGTGTTTTAGCAGAAATAAAACTATTATTCTTAAACAGGATACCATATTTCACTGTGTTAGCAGGGTGACTACAGTATTTAAGTAGATGGGCTTCCACATATTATGCCCAGCCGCACTCTCTTTGCCAGTTGTATCGTGTAAGGAATAAAATATTAGGATGAGAGGAATGCCCCACCACTTCCTTATCACTTTTGACTAATGCCACAGGGAAATAAGGGCAGACCATGGGAGAATAGTTTCTTCTCCTCCAAGAGGGACAACATGCATTGATAGCTTGATAGTCAACTAGGCTTTTGCATAAACACTTTTTGTGTTAAAGATTCCTGATATGTCATCTGCCAGGGGGGTTTTTATATAAGAACTGCTTTGTAATGCCCCCCATTTTGTTTAATGTTGGTCACCCCACTAGCCTCAATGGAATATGGCAATACTGTGGACAAATATCGTGAAATTTTTATATCTTAATTAGAGGGACTTGAAGATAAGAGTCAGTTTTATGATTGTTCTTAGGATGGTTTTAGGAAAAAATAGTAAATTTGGGTCGCTTGTCCAGTTTCAATAATTTTGATAGCTTAGCATAGACAGTATTGGTTGTTTATACTAGGGCATAATACTGACTTACACTTAACGCATTTTTTCTTTGTTATATTACAAACAAATAGTCTGGAATGATTCATGCTTGAAGGGTAATAGAGAGTTTATGATTAAGCAGCAAATATTTGGGTATCATTCCATTAGCATATTGAATTGAACATTTGTTTACAATGACACGTAGAGTGTTTATTTCTTCTTGGTCAATGTGCATTTAGTTTGAGGTGTCCCGTGACTGATACATGTGAGCTAGGGAATGTGCATTTTAAAATTTATATAATTATACTTCAGGAGCTTTCAATTTTTGTCAGTTGAAACGAGTCCTGTTACTGATACTGTAGACCGGAGGAGTATAATTGCTAAAACTAATTCTCCAACTTTCACCCATTGGTACGTAAAATTGGAACTGTATCATTCTTGAGCTGAAACCCTAAATATATCGGGTGTAAACTTAGAGGTCTTAGATTCTCTTATGCTTTAAAGCAGAGCGCATTGGTCAATATAAAATAAATCACCTCCCGTCGCCCAATGGGACTAGAAATTGGAATCGTAGTTTCCACGAGCTGAACACCCACGTACTGTGCGCGTCGTGACTAAGTTGGAGTAAAATGAAGATGTTGCATTTTGGAGACTTCAGTGAAAACTATTTGAAGACTTACTTTATTATTGAAAATGGTCAATTTCTATACAGTTCATGCAGGCTGCATAGCAGTCCATTGTGCACTCTGAGAAGTTATTTCAAAGATAAGATCAGGATGCAAATTGTGGGGTATTTTAAGGTTTACAAAGATATGATCAAGAGGATTCCTGGCCGAAACTAGAGGGGTGATTGCACAGTGCGTGGGTGTAAACTTTCAGCTTTCGTATCCTATTACTGTACATCATTTTTCTGTTCATTCTGTCAAGTTTGAGTTTTTGTTTTTATTACATCGGTCATGTATATAAATTCGTATGTTTTCAAATTTAGTGATTTATGTGATTTTGTATTATTTTTTAGCCTTTGGTATGAATATAGAAATTTGTATTCTCCAGTCTTTTCCAAGTTGGGATAGTATTTCTGAATTGATTTACCATGGGGATACATTTTTTTTTTTTTTTTTTTTTTTTTTTTTCCAATATGTAAACCTTTGAAATATAGTTATTAATTTGTATGCTCTTGAAATCATGGGAAAATATCAGAAACTGTACGATCCTGAAGCCATATAAACAAATATCTTTTAAGGTTATGAAGCTATGAGGAGAAATGTGCAGGATATATGAATGTTTTGAAACTATGAGAGATATCTAATCCTTTGAAACGTTGAGAATGAACTGAGAAAGTTTTATGCTGTTGAATTCGTATGAAAAAACTCTGAGAAATGTCCAGTTCTTTTCAAAGCATAGGGATGAATGCAGAAATGACTGTGCTATTGAAATTGGTGAAAAATTACACATTTGTACGTTTTTAGAACCATTGAGATAAAGTGTTGAGATATGATTACTTTTCATAGTATTGAGATAGACCATTGGAATCTGAGTACTTTTGATACCATGGGGGATAAACTTAGTTGATTATTTGATCTTGTGTTTTTGTTTTGATACACTTAGCGTAATTGATCTTGTGTTCTATTTTATATTATTTAAAAAATGTGGTCTGCCAGCTGTGTCTGGTGAAATGATATGATAATGTTTATTATAAGGATTTGATTAGATTTTGTGGACTGACATCATAGATCATTAATAATTCTGCTTAGGTCAGAACTGTGTTCAGTATTACTGTATATGAAGAATGACTCATCGCCGGTAGGAGGGGCAGGTCCTCTTCAAGATTTAACGTGTTTAAACATGTTTTCACGCACATTAATGTGTTTGAGCATGTTTAGTCTTTATAATGATAGGCTAAAATCTGTTGATATTGTTTCCTTCGTCTTATATACCATTCCAATCCATTATTTCTTTTATATTAACACTTATTATCTTTTCTTTCCTCCTGCTTTTTCATATGGCTTTAAAAGAAAAAAAAATTGAGTATGCTGCCCTCCTTCTCCCAAAATATTGTTTTAAGTATTTTAATATTTATATTTATTCCTATTATGTGTATAATCAGTACTATTAAAATAAACCTTAATACAATGAGTAGGAGGGTGAGAGAATTATTAATATATCAACACTGTATATTTGGATTAAATTTACGTTTCACTTTATAAAGAAAGCAAATCTTCATAATGAAAATTATTTAAAAAAAAAACACTGGGGTTTTATTTCATCCTCTCGTGTTATCTGCCTCGAATGCTGTTCGTTTAAGTGGCGAGTTTCATTACTCTTAGATTTTTTACTTAAACAACGGATATGTCTTTTATTCTGGAGGAAACAAAAGAAAATTTGTCCTCTTTATGTATCTGTTTCTCTAAGTAAGGGATTTGCAATTTCATAGATTATAATATGACATATTTACGGTATATTAACTTTTATTATTTCTGTACATACTCCCAAGACTTCCACTCGTAACTTTTTTCTCATATCTATAAATGCTTTCAAGAATTCCACACGTAACTACAAATGCATGCTATGTATAGAATCATTATGAACACTCCCTCTAATGTCTTACACCGACAGTAGTTTCCAGGTTGCTCTGTTTTGTCTTTTACTCCTGACCTCCTTTAGTCTGAATAGTTGGTTGCATTTGATATTCGATTTTGGTATAGATTTTTTTTTCCTCTCTTAGAAATGACCATTAAATTTCTCATATCAGTGTTTTGTGATGAGACATGCAGTTGTTCTTTATTTGTTTTTTCTCTCATAGTTCCTTATTTTATCATATCTCTCAGTCTTTAAGCTCATCTTTTGCACCTTTTATCTTGGTTGGTCTTTATGTTTTCTTATTGTCATTCCTTTTACCTCCTTCACATTGGAAATATACTGAGTCTCATAAAAGTGTACTCACATGTGAGTACTTTATTTGGGACACCCTGTAGATGACTTAGCTTTACTGTTATTTCTTCGTAGATTTATCTATTCATATTCCTATCTGAAAACTAACTTTACAGTCAGCAATATTTATGAAAAATGTAGTTTTTTGTACTATGTGTTTTAGGCTGATTGACCCTCCCAGCTCACTTCAATGGTCTCAAACACGGAAGTATGGTCGTCCAGTTTAGCGCTCTAACCACTCTGCTATTGTATTTCCCAGCATCCTATATTCCTGGGCCTTTTAAATCCTTATGTAACCACTTGAATTTGACCTTAAAATATATATGCATACAAACACAATAGCTGAAATTCCCCATGTTAAGGGGATGGCGGAGTTAAAGCACACAGTCACCAGAAGCCAAACATTCCTTGATCTCTCTTCGTAGCTCCTTGGGGATATAGGGTTGCCACAGTCCCCCCCAACCCCCACCTTAGGTCATCCACAGCGTAAGTGAGAAAGAAACTTAAGCCGTGATGCCTTACAGCCGCACCTGTCTATTTAAATACTTTCCTTACATACTTTGCACTTCCTTACTACTGTTCCCTTGCTTAAGAAAAACCTCATGCAACACACTTATCATCAATATTCTTTTCACATACATTGCTTTTCTCACAAACAATGGAAAAAAAATGTAACCATTTTATGTATCACTGTTAATCCACGTTTGAATGCGGTTTGACACAGACGGCTTTTGGAGCTGGGGAATTAAGGCTGAATGCACTTCTTAATGCATCACAGTGGGCTCAAAACATGGGCATGTCACTTCCTGAATCGTGCTTAACTACTGCGCTAACAAAATCAGTACTCCCTTTCATGTCTGTATTCACAACTTTTCAATCACAGTCATGCCTACAGTTTTACTCGGTGTAGCCTGGTCCCTTCATAGAGGACTGAGGTAGTTTAGTAGATAGAATTCATAACTCGGAAAGTGATAGATTCATGATAGAGCCCACTTTGAGGCACTAGAAAGGGTAGCCAGCTTTACTTCCCATGCTTCAACCTGTCTGTGTCCACCCCCATAGTGGAGATTAATAGTTACTCCTAATACACTGAGAAAAAAAAATTCTGGTCCCTTATAAAGACGTCTTTTGGGTCTTGTTATGGTCGACCTTTTTTTTCTTTTTCTCCAGTATATAGGTAGCAATGAATTTTCGTGATTTTTGTATTACACTAATCTGTTTCCTTTTGTGTCTCATGGGAAGAGATTTGTGAAAAAGTGCAGGGGAGTTACATAAAAAGTAACGTTTTGCATGTACAGGGTATAATTAATCAGTAATTGTATGTCACCATTCAATTATGAGTTCAGGGCCTAATTAGTACAGTTTGGAACATCATGAACATTTAGAGACTAAAAGAAGTTTCTGTGGGGGAGCCACAGTAGCACAGTGGTTAAAAGCAGTCGACTAGGGAAGTGACAAACCCATGTTCAAACCCACAGCAGGGCATTCAGTGTTAATTCCTCACCTGCAACCTGTCTGTCCACCCCCATATTGAGAAGTTATAGTGACACATGGAACGAAAAAAAATAAAAGTTGAAATTGAGGAAGGGATATCAATATGATCTAACAAGTAGTTCCATTGCTGCTCTGATGAGTTGGCGAGTTGCATCCCTCCCCCACTGCTGAGGCCGCGTAACACTCGCCAAGCAGCCTCATCTCACAGGTACTGTGTGGAGATTTGTAGCTCGCGGATTGGTCAGTACAGCAACTGCTCCTTCCCATCTACCTTCAGACTCTGGAACTCTTCCTCCTTCTGTCTTTCCTAATTCTTATGACCTTTCATCCTTCAAAAAGCAGATCTATCGTCATCTCAGAGCCTAAGTCCTCCATATCTCTGGGTCCTCTGTACTTGGACTGTTTTTTCTGTCTGTCGTTTTCCTTTGTGTGACATTACCTCATCTCTGCCTTGTCCTTAACCTTTTTTTTTTCCTTTGTCTTGGTATTTTCTCATGCCCAGGCCTTTATTGATGAGGGCAGTTTCTGCCTGTCCTGGTGTCACTCTTAAAAAAAAAAAAAGATATAATACTTATCTAGTGAAAATGGCTAGTCAGTGGTACAGGAATAGAAATCCCATTATTTATCCTGTTGCTCTGATGGGTAAAAAACCTGTATGACATCACAAGGAAAATAGCAGATTCTTATACTTGACACATATTTTGACAAATGCATGCAAACTGTAAATAGAATTAACTCCTGGCAGAAGCAAAAAGCAAATTGAACATACAAACACTAACTTTAATTGATGTTTATATATTAAATCATTAAGTCACAGAGGAGCCAAAGATTTTATGTAAGAAAATTGCTCTATAACAAAATTATAAAAACTTGCTTCCACCTCCTTAACAGTAAATATTGGCAGTTGTGCTTATGCATACCGTATATATGTACTTGAAAATATCAAGCTGTTACCATTTCTGGCTTCCTGACCCGGACCCCAAGTTTCCCAAAGCTGCTTGGCCAAACAGCCTCGACTTCCTAAGGAAGGCCACTGTCAATCCCTGGCCTTCCCACTGAGCTTTCAGGGAGTGTATATTGTGTTTTTATTGTTGTTCCTTAAGCTGCCTGGCCAAATAGCCCGAAGTCCCTAAGGAAGCCCACTGCCGCTTCAGCCTTTCACACAGAGCTCTTGGGGAGTGTATGTTGTATTGTTGGCATATGTGGTGCAGTCTTCCATAATGTGTTACATCCTGGACAGGCATCATTGAAGCATCTTATGATAGCTCAGAAGGGCTGGATGGAGCCCACATTGCAGTCTGGCCAGGTAGACTTTGTCTTCACGGGGGAGGGAGGGTACGGAAGGATGGATGTTGAGAGTTTGTGCATGCAGCTGTGTGTTGGTTGTGTGCAGTTTCATATACAGTACATATATATCAGAAATGCGTTTTGTCCTTATCCCAAGTAGTGTCTATGTATGTAGAGGAGCAGAAGGAAATATAAAAGATATCTTTATGACAGGATGAAGTTAAAAACATACTGATGAAAAAAAATTAAATAGACTGAAAAATAATTAGAGTAACTGATATTGTACATGACTAAGCCTCTGATAGTGACTGATATGAATAACATTGAAAAATATGAAAAAATTTTGCAATTTCATTATTTACCTCTTGACCAGCCACTAAAGATCATTAATTCATTATCACTCACCACTTAAATTTCCAGTTATATTAATAGTTTCTTTAGCATTCACTACAAAAAACCAAGTTTATTACACTCATTATCAGTCACCACTTAAGATCATCAGCGTCATTTAAGCACTTATATGGCAGCACTGTTGATAATATGCAGTTACATCATATACGTATACTTTTTTAAGTGAAACATGGCTTCCTTAAGCAAGACCGACAACAAACGCCTACATAGTAAGACTGGCAAAACTGACTGTAATCTTAAAGTAGTACACTTTCTCAAGATTGACAGCAAACATGTAAGTGGTAAAGCTTTCTTTAGTAAGACGATAATTACAATAATAATAATATATTCAATATTGATAACGATGGCGACGTTGAAAATAATGACTAATGCTAGACTTCGGATATTTTAAACTACATTAATAATATGTGACAATTTTTTAAAACTTGCGAAGTATAGTGAGAAACTCCGCACATAATTTATATCTTCAAATTTGACAACACTGAATTAACCATGTATTAAATCTCAACACAGATACTCAAGGGTCTATGGAAAGGAAACATTTTGCTTTCTTGATATGCAGGAATCACCTCAGAATATCACTGCCCCATTCACTGGGTGACCCAAGCAGTGCAGTGGGGTAGTATTGTGAGCGTATAAGAAGTTACAATAATCAAAAACAGATTTTTCATTACAAATTGTTAAAACTTGTTTTTCTTTGGTTTTCAGTTAGAACAGAAGAGAATGTTGTTTGCAAATGCAGTATGTTTTTGGTAATGCCATCATACATCTGTAGTTTATTACAGTTACTTCTGTAGTTTGCCTCCACCCCCATTCAAACGGGGACTAATAGTGACTCATAAAACGGCAAATTTGTTAATTGTTTTTACAATTTTTACACACACAAAAAAAAGAAAGAGTAAGTGTACTGAACACCTCAAACCATCGACACTTAAAACTGGTTTCAGATGATTATTCAAAAACTAAATGCATTTAACTAATGAAAAAGTTAACGAGATTAGAAGGATATCACAGAAATAGGCAAATTATGAACCAACAGCAAAGTGACACAGGTTATGACAATTTTATACTTATGGTCACCTCGTGTGCTTCAAGTGGTTAAGACATGTATGGTAGGTCAAAGCCTTGCTACCTCAATTTGCTCATTATAAGCGTGGACTAATTACTCCTATTTTTTGACCAGAGACGATAAGTTGCCTTTTTATGTGTCATGATTAATTCCCATATTCGGTGGGTAGACACAGACAGTATAAATTATTTTTAAGAGCTTTGATAAATTTCTTGAGTTTCATCTTTATAACATTATTACAATATTTAACAACTCATCAGATTATAACTATGTTTATATATTCCTTATTAAAAAAGGTAAATACCCTTATCTCTTCTTTTTTACAGGGCTAAGGTAGGAGACGAGGAGGAAAGAGACACGAGTCAGGAAGTAGTCAAACGAGCCCGTGTTTAACTGCCAGGAACTAGATTGGCTCTTCCTAGGAAACAGAGGCCACTTTATAGCCTGACACTGATATGTTTATCACATGAAATGAAAAATACACCGTAAATGCATAACTTATAACTTGTAGGGGAGATGATACTATTTGTATAACAATCAAACAAATAAATGTTTACATTGTTACTCTGAAGTATTTTTTATCCTGTTGGTGGAGGTGAAACAAGCTAACAAATAGTCCCCATTCGGAAGCGTGTGGAGAGAGACAGTTAGGAACTGGGGAATTGACGCTTAATGCTCCTAACGCCCCATGGTGGGCTCAAATTGGTTTGTAACTTTCCAAGTCAAGTGTT